>CAAKHD010012595.1:5308-15556 GCA_901007705.1 Fistularia tabacaria | reverse complement strand
CCCGGGGTTAAAAAATGCGGGATTTTTTTCCCCCCCCCTTTTGGGGGGGGGGGGCCCCCCCCCCCCCCCCCCCCCGTACGACGAGTCCCACCATCTCGCCCTTTTTCATTTTGCAGGGTGTTCTTCATTGAAAAATTCAACTTTTCCCCTGCGGAGGCCAGAGCCGTCAACAGGTAACAGGCAGCAGGTGTTCAGGCCCGAAGGGCTTTACCTCCAGTCACGTTCGACACTTAGAAATATAGTTTCGGGCAAACTCTGTTTTTGCAGAAACGCCATAGATTTATAAAGACTGATTTTATATTCAATTATATCACTCAGTTAATCATGTTCCTTTTTCAGTCATTTAATGACACCATAGAATAACTGAACTGCTGGTAAAAATGGCTTAGCCTTGAATGAGGCTATTTGAGAAGTGCATTTCAGGTAAAAGTGTGGTTCAGTGCACGCTTAATGGCAGTTTAAAACACTTTGTATCGACCTTGTATTAGCAGTCATTTTAGAAATTTCACTTCTACATTGTCATGAAAATGGAAGCGTAGCGCTGTTTATCATCCGATCCCCCCCCCCCTCCCCCCCCCCAGCATCGTGTACATCATCTCGGCCCCGGCCTCCCCGGTTTTGGGCTTCTTAGTCGACAAGACCGGGAGGAATGTGGTTTGGGTCATCTGCGCCGTGGTCGCCACGCTCGCCGCTCATATGATGCTGGCCTTCACCTTCTGGAACCCATGGATCGCCATGGTAACTAAATACTGTTTTGCATGTTGCTGTCCTGTCTCGCGATGCGGTGCAGGTGTCTGTTTGTTTCCAGCTCAGTTTTCGTCCCCTCGGCCGGCGGCATTGTTTCACAATGTTTCACCGGCAGACCTCCTCCTCCTCTTCGTGTCTGCCGAGCCCCAGGGAATTCTACATATTTTATCTTCGCTCTGATCACCGCGCTGGAGATCTCTGTGAGGAACCCTGGAGTGTGGAAGTAGTCTGAGAGAACATCCATGTGCTGTGTTTTTCCAGTCCCTGCTGGGAGTGTCCTACTCCTTGCTGGCCTGCGCTCTGTGGCCCATGGTGGCCTTCGTGGTGCCCGAGCATCAGCTGGGGACGGCCTACGGCTTGTGCGTATCCACGCTCTCGCGGTCTTTCCTTTCACTAATCATTTAAGGGGTTTGTTTTTCCCACAATGCTGATCCTCTCCCCCCAGCATGCAGTCTATCCAGAACCTGGGCCTGGCTCTCATCGCCATGGCAGCAGGAGCCATCCTCGACAACAAAGGATACCTTTTTTTGGAAGTGTTTTTCTGCATCTGCATCTGCCGTTAGTATTTTTTGTTTCCTCTCCACGTGCTTGTCGACGGTAACTTCCTGCTAGACCGTTTTTAAAAGACCGTCTCGGTTGATTTTGCCCCTCTCGCAGTTGCACTGATGGCCGTGGTGCTGCTTTACTTTGTGGATTTCCTCCGAGGTAAGCGAACCCGAGAACCCCCTCTGGATCTCCTGTGATACCTCCTCCCTTCGCCGTGTTGCTCCACGAGCGGCCGCGCTTCTCCTCATCGTCCACCGGTGTTCTCTGCTTAATCTCCGCAGGAGGAGATTTGAACCGGTCGGCCGCAGACAGAGCCAAACTCCTGAAAGAGGCCACTTCCGATTCAGAGTGAGTAGCTTTAACCTTCCCTTTCACGGCGGCTTCTCCGACTGCTCCGCCGTTAGATAGGTGAGCATCTCCGAAGCACCCCAGGACGCCGCTCATTATCAGTAGAGCTAGCATACTTCGTGATCTTAGCTCCAGTTCTCGTTTATACCCGGATGTCTCCTTAGACGACTCTGCTATTGTCAGTTCAATAGAAAAATAGAAACATAATCCATATTTGCAGGATCACAATGTCCTCCAGTCCCGCAGATTCACACCTTCTGTTAATAGTTCGAGTTCCTAACGGTTTTTCGATGATATGCTTGAATTCTCCATGTTTTTCTTTCGGTGGAAATATTTAGTCATTTCAAAATCGCGCGGTCAGGGCCGTAACTTCTCGGATACTTCAGGAGATGATGAGAGTGCTGCTCAGGGAGATATTATCTGATAATGGTGCAGGTTTTAACTCCCGTCTTTCTGCGGGGGAACCGGCCTATCAGTGCTTGTAGCGCGTGGGATCCATGGCTCGCGTTTCAGTGGCCATTTCCGACTCGCACAACAAAAAGAAAACAACTTTATCACGGATGTTTTTATAAAGGATTGTCATGTGTGAGTGGAAGAGCTGGAACTCCCCGGCCCGGCTTTTAAGGCTCCCGTGTTCAGCCATATATTCAGAAATCCAGCAAAGACCAAGAGTTTTACGGGGATTTTAGCTCACAAAGTTTCTTTGTCCCCCCTGTCGCTGCAGGAATTGAGGTTTTCCGGTCGGAACCCATATTTATTTATCTGTCCTCACGACGTCACCCCTGTTTCCTCCAATCGTTGCTATTCAGGAGTACAAACTAATTTGTGGGTCCGTGCTGTATTGGATATTTTCCAGATGATGATGATGATGAGGGAGCACGCATGGTCCCGGGCGTCAGAGCCAGCGGGCCACGCTGTCCGACCCCAGTGCCGTCGGTCATGTGCCGAGGGGAGCGACTGCGCCACTGCCTCTGCCCGACGGCCGACACCTGTGACTCTTCCCACCGGAACCGACTGTCTGGCCGGCCTGTAACAATAGCTGACCACGTCCAGGTCAACACGGCGGCAGATTAGGAATCCCTCTCGTTTTCACGCGCTGAAGCCGAGGTCGTGACGCGTCATCCGGTCTCCGGTGCCCCCCCCCCCTCCGTCTGCTATCACAGAAGAACCGTGAGATGCTCGAATGTGCTTTCAAGCATCTCGAACGTCAGGACTGCTCAGCCAGAGCTGGACTGGCGTCTTTTTGGATGAACAGCCTTTTATATTCCATGCAAATTATTCTTAATCTGACCGCTTAATGCAGCTCTTGATTCTAGGATTCCTGTAGAAATACTATATCTACATTGTATATACTATTTTTATGAGTTATATAGATATGTTACCAAAGTTTTTTTCATGGTAAAATCTTAGCAATAGCTACCTGTGTACATACCTTTTTTTTTTTATTTTTTATTTTCGCAGTAATCATGAATCACGGTCTCTCATTCCTCGGCCAGTCGTGGAGTGATTAGTTTCAATCATGCATGCTGTTGACCTTCTCGCGGTCCGTAATCAACAACTTGAATCATAATTGCACATTTTGTATTTATTTTCCTGTTCTTTGCTGGTTTGGGGCCTTAAAGAAAAAAATATATATTTATATTTCTGCTAATTGTCAGGTATTGAACCACTGTAATGACAAAGAGAAGCTTTGAATGGCATTCACCCACGTGGTGATTCTGAAACTCCTAACATTTTAACAACATTCCCTTTCAAGTGACCTTTTTTTTTTTTTTTTTTTAAAAAAGCGATTTATTCTGTACACAAATTATGTTTTCGTTATCTCAGTCGAGTTGGACTCATTGTTTTGTCCGAAGTTCAGCCCAGGACTGTTAGCGAACAGTGGATGTTATCAGGGTCACAGGCTGGATGAGCAGCTTTCACTACCTCAAATTAATAACTTTGGAAAAAGTCACAGAATAATCCGACTGTTGAAAGAAACAGTCCTCAATGTTCTGCCCGGATGGAAAAAAAAAAAAACACCACTACTACGTCACAGCTGCACAATTAATAACGCTTTACTGACTTTTATCAAAGTGAAAATCACTCTAATTTTATCCCTTGAGCAGTTTGTTGTTGTCTTTTTTTGTACAAACCTAATCGCTTTTGATTGTTCATGGGACAAAGGCATGTAATTAAACGTGTTGAAAAGGCGCCGCTCTTCTCTGCAGGTGGTCTTATTTTCAACCCCTTTTTTGTTATTTTCCCATGCTTAGGAAACTCTTCAGTCTTATTTGTGTCATGGAGTGATAAGAGTTAAAGTTGGGAACGCTGTTATCGCTGCAGGGGTAAAAGGCGGCAGAGTAAAATGACAGAAGGCCACTTCGCCAGACAAACACCAATGTCTGCTTTTGGTTTACGCAACCGGTACCTCTCCAGGCTGGGAACGCAGGTATGCGCGCGTTAATATTCGGTGATTAGATTCAGGATTATAATGGTTATCAGTACAATTAGCCTCTAATCTTAACACTGGTAATTCTTGTTTAAAGAGGCAGAATGGCTTGGAGCGCGACGCTGACACGGTTTACATGTTTGCTGCAAATGTGTTTTCTTTCCCCTCTCGACTCCGTCTGTGTTATTTCTCTCTCTATCTCTTAGCTCCCAGACCACTGTTACACCCATCTGTCATCGCTCGCCCACAGGAGTGTGCTGAAATGATGTCCTTCATTCATCTGTCCGCTCCTGCAGCTCCACACCAGTTCACGCTGAAAAGCGGGTCACTTACGAAGCAGCCCTCCCAAAAAAAAAAAAAAAAATACAATGAATTTTCTTTTTTACCTGCAAGGTATTTATAACCTTCATTTGTCTGATTGTTGTTTTTGATGCCGAGATGGGCGGCCGTGCCTTTTCACCAAAGACGTTATTCTTGTCTTTTCTTCATCCCGCATGGAGTTTTAAGACTTTTTATAGAAGCGGGTAAAACACACCGCACGTCCCTGCGTGGCAGGTGGCTTCCAGGGCGGCACTGCTTCTAGGACGACAGCTCGCTAAAATGTCAGGTCAGCCCAGCAGTGGGGTCGAGCGCGGGGGTGTGAGTGACTGATTGTTATGAAGGTCTCAAAGCAGAGCTCCAATCGTTCCACATAAATTCAGCTGTTGGATTTCAGTGCAGATGAGTGAGCTTAAGGTATCTAATCTTTACCGCAACATGTTTTTTTCCACATCAACGGGGACTTTGCCATGCTTTTTAAATGTGTTTATTCAGTATCTGTACCGATGATCCGAGGGACGGCGTTGGGCGAGAGGCCGGGTTCACCCTGGACCGGTCGCCACTCCGTCACAGGGCCACACAGACACACAACCATTCACTGATCATATAGAGACACACAACCATTCACGGATCATATAGAGACACACAACCATTCACAGATCATATAGAGACACACAACAATTCACACATCCTATGGAGACACACAACCATTCACTCATCGTATGGAGACACACAACCACTCATTGTCATTCACACACCATCAACAGACACACAACCATTCACTCATCATATGGAGACACACAACCACTCATTGTCATTCACACACCATCAAGAGACACAACCATTTATGCATCATATGGAGACACAACCATTCACACACCATCAAGAGACACACAACCATTTATGCATCATAGAGACAGACAAGCATTCACACATTGTATGGAGACACACAACCATTCTTCGTCATTCACACACCATCAAGAGACACACAACCATTTTTGCATCATATGGAGACACACAACCATTCACACACCATCAAGAGACACAACCATTCATCATCATACATCATATGGAGACGCACAATCATTTATTGTCATTCACGCACCATCAAGAGACACACAACCATTTACACACCATCAAGAGACACACAACTATTAGCACACCATCAAGAGACACACAACCATTTATGCATCATACGGAGACACACAACCATCCACAGGCCCTGGGCTCTTTCAGGTCTCCCGCATGGTTTTGGACTGCGGGAGGAACCCACGCAGACCGAGTGAGAACACTGGGAGGAACCCGGCCTCCACGCAGCGCGGAGGAAGCACTGACCGGTGCACTTCCGGCCCCGGTGCTGCGGTCTCCTCCCCGCGGCCTCCGTGTCGTCACTTTCCCCGCTTTGCGTTATCCTGCAACACCAGGGGCCTGTGGAAAAAGAGTCACGGGGAGAGCCGGCCGACGGGGACCCCCAGACCCAAGGGCCCCGGCGGGGCCTCCGTCCAGCATGCCGGGCTGCACCCTCCTCCTCCCGCTCCCGCAGAGCCAGGCCCGCAGCCGCCGCCGGTGCGTGCCGGAGCCCCAGAAGTAGAGGAGCGGGTTGGCGCAGCAGTTGAAGCTGACGACGGGCTTCCAGACCTTGTAGGAGATCATGACCGCGTTGAGGAGATGGCAGCGTCCGGGCAGGTAGACCCTGACGAACAGGTAGACGGTCCGGGTGAGGTGGTACGGGACGAAGCACAGGACGAACACGGCGCACACCAGCAGGAGGGCGCGCAGGGACCGGGCGCGCAGCCGGGAGACGCCGCGGTGCAGCGCCCGCATCGTGGAGCAGTAGCAGGAGACCACGACCAGGAAGGGGATCAGGAAGCCCACGGCGGCCAGGAACAGGCCGTAGGGGAAGAAGAGCCCGAAGTGCGCCGGGTCGGTCATCTCGAAGCACACCGTCCTGTTGTCGATGGCGCCGGTGTGCGCGAAGGCCAGCGTGGGCAGGATCTCCACGGCGGCCAGGAGCCACACGGAGCCCGCCGCGTAGGCGGCGCGCCGCCGCGTCCGCAGGCGCGCCGCGGCCAGCGGGAAGCGCACGCCCAGGAAGCGGTGCACGCTGACGCAGGTGAGGAACATCATGCTGCAGTGCAGGTTCAGGTAGAAGAAGAAGCGCACGCCTTTGCAAACGGCGTCCCCGAACGGCCACGCGTCCCCCATGGCGTTGCTGACGATGAGCGGCGGCAGGGCGAGCGCGTACAGCAGGTCCGCCGCCGCCAGGTTGGCCAGGTAGACCGCCGAGCCGCTCCGGCGGCCGCTCCCCGCGCAGACGCACCGCAGCACGGCGCCGTTGAGCGGCAGGCCCAGCGCGCACACCAGCCCGTAGCTCAGCGGCAGCAGGACCCGCTTGTACGCGTCGCTCACCGGGCAGGCGTGGAAGTCCGCCATCCGGGGCGGAGGGGAGTGGGGGGGGGGGGTTCTGAGAGGCGCGCGGCTCGACTCGTTCAAATACCGCCAGTGTTTGCACAGGGCACACACACACACACACACACACACACACACACACACACACACACACACACACACACACAAGCACACCTACCTGCTCCCACCTGTGCAGACTCAACCCCCCCCCACACACACACACAGAGGGCGGTTCAGCTGCATCATGTGCCGATGATACGATCATAGTGTGTGTGTGTGTGTGTGTGTGTGTGTGTGTGTGTGTGTGTGTGTGTGTGTGTGTGCATGCGCCGATTCAAGCCATGCGGGTGGCGTGCGCGGTTAAAAGGGAAACGCGCACACGCTCGGTATCCCATTGGCTGCGAGGATCTCAAAGTCTCTCTCGCTCTCTCTCTCTCTCTCTCTCTCTCTCTCTCTCTCTCTCTCTCTCTCTCTCTCTCCGGTCTCCGGGCGCACTCCATCCCCGGCTGCCCGCGGACGCAGAGCTCGCCATGCTGAGGAACGGCGCGTACAGGTTGGTGTCAGCCGGCGGCTTTGGACCAAAAAAAAAAAAACAAAACCCAACAACATAATATTTCCATGCGTGTCTATTTTCCCGCCGGCGGCGGCAGTATCCGCATCCGCATCCGCTGCAAAGCCGCCGCTCCGCAGCCGGACGGAGGCGAAGCCGCAGCGGCCGCGGAGTTCCCGTGTCCCCTAACTTTGGCTCTCCTTCCAGGGGCCTCCAGCAGGGCGGAGAGGCGAGGCTGCGCGGCGGGGGTCCGTCCAGGGAGAGGAAGCACCTCGCCCTGTGCATCAACGGCCAGGTAAGGCTGCTCCTGCGGGAGGAGAGTGAGATCCGTCAGGAGACTTGGAGCTGCTGACAGGAGCGCGCCGGACACCGAGCTTTGCTCGTATTTTATTTTTATTTTTAAATACGGAGAGCAATCAGTTATGTAACCTGTAAGTTGGCGGCGGTGCCCCGTTCAAACACCGCAAACACTTTCCGTGAGCCTCCGCAACATCAGGACCGGGGACAGAGATTCGTCTCATCCCCGCGGGAACCTCCGCGGTGTGGATCGTCCTCCCACTCCCGCTCCCACTCCCACTCACCGGCTCTTCATTTCAGATCCGAAAACGACTCCTCTTTTTCGCACGCCGGCTCGGGGCTCCTGGAGGATATTTGTCTTTGGTCGCGGCTCATCGGCTCGACTTCCCCGCGTCTTCATCATCTGCCGCTCACCCGCTAAAGGGGGGAATGGGGGGTAGGGGTGGGGGGGGGTGGGGGGGGCTCATTTAATCCAGATTGAATCCGTCACGTTCATCATTTCAATTGCAGAAGAATCCCTCGGAAAGCAGGACGGCGTTGCCCGTGTGCGGCTGCAGGTGCGGCGGCTCACCTGGCCGGGCTGCGCTCCTCAATCTTTAATGCCGGTGATGTAGTGTTGCGCATTATTGGCAGCTGGGAATATTGAGCTCTGAAAGTACTCCTCCATCGCCGTGTGCAACTTACCCTGCAATATATTTCACAGGCACACACACACACACACACACACACTCATGCATGCATGCATGCACACACACTCCTAAACATTCTCATTTTCCCTCCAGAACTGTTCCACTTTTTCTTTTTTCTTTTTTTTTTTTTTCCCCCACCCTCTTCTTCCTCCAACTGCTCCACCTGACGGATGAATTTCAATATCGCTTCAATACCGAGAGTCGACGTTTCTCCTGCGTATCCGGGTTTGAATTTTGAGGGTTCAGAGGAGAGCAGGAGGACACGAGGAGGCCCCGCTGAAGGACTCGCCAGTAATTGGCTTGTGAAATATGAGTGAGGACAGAAATGCAGGTTATTGGATATGGAAGCTGCTCCGCTCGCTGCGTCGGTGTGAGTGATTCAGATTCATTGCCAAGGCGTGAACCCCCCCGAGAAGCACATTAATCTATCCCGCTATTACCCCGTAATCAATGGGACAGCTGAATTTTACAGCCACGGGCTCATGTTGTTAACCATTTTACACAGAGATTATTTAAGCAGGAGGGAGGGGTCCGGGGTCACGTTTAATGGGGTTAAGCGTGAAATACACCGTACAGGTGACACTGTTGACACAGCACTAGCAGCCGGAATGTTGATATCGTTCATCAATATCTCCCACCACCTCCCCTCACCACTACTCGAAGTCCCCCGGTTGCTCTTAATTCATCCGACGCCCTCCCGGAGATATAATCTACTTGAGCTCAACGGGAAACAGAAATGGGGTTGGATGATGCGCGCGGGGATGTGTATTGTGAGAGCCCGGTGTCGTGTTTCCGCGGCCCTTGGTGGGACGAGGCCTGAAAGCGGCTCACCGGGAGCGCTCCTCCATCGAGTCATAATAACCGGCGGAGGGAGAAGATGAGTCCGCCCCGCTGATGGATGCCGTGGGTGTGCCCCCCCCCCCGAGGAAGAATGACACCCTGCGCCGATGTGCGCCAGTCTCGCCTCGGAGACGCCTCACTCGCTCATCCCGGCCATTGTTGTAGTCCTCGTCCCATTACGACGTCTTGGAAAACCCATTTGATTGAAACGATGACTTCAGGTTTTGATCACCGAAGGAAGCCCCCTTTCTATGATGTGTGTGTGTGTGTGTGTGTGTGTGTGTGTGTGTGTCGGGGGAGATGGTCCCAAGTGCCCCATTTTGCATTTTAATAGCCCGCGTGATCGTCCGCTCGCTCGTCACACCCCACGCGGCCCACCTCTCCGGTTCCAGGCACGTCTTGGAATTACAATAAAAGTGCGTCCTGGTCCTTTTCATATCGGCAGCCCTCTCGGTGTTTTGTGCAGAGTTTTCGCCGCTCCGCTCTCAGCGGCAGCAGCCCAGGCGCTCTCTCCGCGGCCACGTGCGTGTTGACGCGTTATCACATCTCTGAATGTTGATGAGGGGTCAATTGGAAAGGCCCGGTATGGTTTTGCCCGTCGCACAGAAGTGAGCCGCTTTTCTAAATTCCAGTTGTTAGACTTTTTCTTGGTGAACGGCGAGGCGACGGAAAGAGCCGGAGAGGCCGGCTCGTGACAGCAAAGTCGTTTGATTTTCCGTCCCGTCTCTTTCCCAGCTGTGGTTTGGCCAGAGGTTGGATTGGTTGCCTGTCGATCACAGGTCCACATATGGAGACAAACAGCCATTCGCCCTCTCCACTGAGGGAGAATGGTTGGGTCTCCAGTGAAGCTCCTTCATGTTTTTGGACCGGAGGAAACCCACGCAGACACGAGCAGAACACGGGGACATCCTGTGCCCTCATTCCAGTCCGTGACATTTTAAAGGCTCTTGGTGATTTTAGGCTACAAGCTCTGTGAACCACGAATGGACCTTTTAGCTCCCCCCCCCCCCCCCCTTTTCTTGAGAAAAAAAAAAAAAAAAAAAAATTAAAAAAAGAAAAAGAATTTTTCTCAA
>CAAKHD010012593.1:10000-13717 GCA_901007705.1 Fistularia tabacaria | reverse complement strand
CTTATTAAACAAACCCTGTCTAAAGCTGTCATAATCCTTTCCCATAGCTATCCCTGACTACACACACACCATACACACACATACACACACACACCATACACACACACTAACACACCACACACACACACCATACAAACACACCATACAAACACACACACACACCATACAAACACACCATACAAACACACACACACACCATACAAACACACACACACACACCATACAAACACACCATACAAACACACACACACCACACACACACACCATACAAACACACACTAACACACCACACACACACACCATACAAACACACACTAACACACCACACACACACACCATACAAACACACCAACTACACACACACACACACACACACACACACACAAACACACCATACAAACAGACACACACACGTGTGTGTTCCAGTCTGAAGGCTGCTGCCCCCGCAGGCTGACGGTGGAGGAGCACATCTGGTTCTACGCTCGTCTGAAGGGTCTGTCTGAGCAGCAGGTGAAGATGGAGATCGAGCAGATCCTGCGTGACACGGGGCTGCCGCACAAGCGGGACGCCCGCAGCAGCACGCTGTCGGGGGGGATGCAGAGGAAGCTGTCGGTGGCGCTGGCGTTCGTGGGCGGCTCCAAGGTGGTGATCCTGGACGAGCCCACGGCCGGCGTGGACCCCTACGCCCGCCGCGGCATCTGGGACCTGCTGCTGAAGTACCGCCAAGGTAAGAGCCGCCGCCGTGGCCGTGGCCGCCGCCGCCGTCCTGCGTCTCACGGCCGCTGCGCGCAGGGAGGACCATCATCCTGTCCACCCACCACATGGACGAGGCCGACATCCTGGGCGACCGCATCGCCATCATCTCCCACGGGAAGCTGTGCTGCGTGGGCTCCTCGCTCTTCCTGAAGAACCAGCTGGGCAACGGGTACTACCTGACCCTGGTCAAACGGGAGGCGGAGCCTTCCCTGGGCTCCCGCCGCAACTCGGCCAGCACCGAGTCCTTCGGCAAGAAGGTGGGAGGCCGCCGGGCGGCCGTAACGTGGGAGCGCGGGGTTTTCGGGCGGCGTCTGATCCGTGCCGCTCCCCGCAGGAGGAGGAGTGCGCCTCGGTGAGCAGCAGCGACGCCGGCCTGGGCAGCGATCATGAAAGTGAGGCCGCCACCATCGGTGAGCTTTTGGTTCCGCGCGGCGTCGGCTTCCGCCGCAGCCGCCGCCCGTCTGACTCCGGCTCCGCCCCCAGAAACCGGCCCGGCGGCGTCCGTGGGCGACGCGGCGCCGATCCCGCCGGACGTGTCCCAGGTGTCCGGGCTGATCCTCCGCCACGTCCCCGCCGCCCGCCTGGTGGAAGACCTGGGCCACGAGCTGACCTACGTGCTGCCCTACAGCGCCGCCAAGGACGGGGCCTTCGTCGAGCTCTTCCAGGACCTGGACGACAAGCTGGCCGAGCTGGCCATCTCCAGCTACGGGGTGTCGGACACCACGCTGGAGGAGGTGGGGCTGCCCTCGCGCCCCGGCTCGTCCCACGGCCCGGCGGCGACTCCAACTCCCTCTGCTCTCTTCCTGCAGATCTTCCTGAAAGTGGCTGAAGATAATGGAGTGGACACTGAGGTGCCCTCAGGTGGGACCTTCGACCTGCATGCCCTGTTCCATCTTCAATTCGGCAGACTGGGATGAATCTCTGAGAGAGTGTGTGTGTGTGTGTGTGTGTGTGTGTGTGTGTGTGTGTGTGTGTGTGTGTGTGTGTGTGTGTGTGTGTGTGTGTGTGTGTGTGTGTGTGTGTGTGTGTGTGTGTGTGTGTGTAGATGGAACGCTTCCTGTCCGGCGGCGGCGAAGGACTCACGCCTTTGGTGGAGGAGACCCTCAGAGCTGTCTGAGACCTTTGACTGAAGATGACAACAAGGACGACGACTCTGATGGAGACCCGGGTGAGAACAGACCCTGAGGACCTGAGGCTGCAGGGGCCTCAGCAGGGGCCTCAGCAGGGGCCTCAGCAGGGGCCTCAGCAGGGGCCTCCGCAGGGGCCTCCGCAGGGGCCGGCGGAGACCTGCTCCGGCATCGCGAGTTCTTGTGGACCGGGTCCACCGAGCATGCAGAAGCACGTGACACGTAGCAGCCGCAGAGCCCTCTGATTGGGTGGCGCCGGTCATGTGTTCCTGTCGTGTCATGTGACGCGTCCCGTTTCTTGTCTTGTAACGTGTCGTGTGACGTGTCATGTGACCCGTGGCGCAGCAGAGTCTCGGGAGACGGACTGGCTGAAGACGTCGGACGGCAAGGGTTCCTACAAGGTGACGGGTTGGAGTCTGAAGCGCCAGCAGTTCGTGGCCCTCATGTGGAAGCGCTTCCTGTATGCCCGGCGCTCCAGGAAGGGCTTCTTCGCTCAGGTACGCCGCCGCCGCCGCCTCACGTCTCCGTCTGAGGACGGCGCTGACCAGAGGGCGGCGCTGTCTTGCAGATCGTCCTGCCGGCGGTGTTCGTCTGCATCGCGCTGGTCTTCAGCCTCATCGTCCCGCCGTTCGGAAAGTATCCCAGTCTGGAGCTTCAGCCCTGGATGTACGAGGACCAGGTGACCTTCATCAGGTAGGCCAGGCCCTCCTCGCCCTCCCGCCCGCACCGGCGCCCGCTCTGACGCCCCGTGTCTTCTCGCCAGCGACGACGCCCCCAGAGATGCCACCATGCAGAAGCTGCTGAACGCGCTGCTGGAACCACCGGGCTTCGGGACGCGCTGCATGGACGGACACCCCATCCCGTACGACCTTTGACCTCCCTTTACAGCCGTGAGAAGTCGGGCCTGAAGCTCCGAGCTCCGGCGCCGGCTCCTGCCCGAATGCGTGTCGGGGCCGCGTCGCTCGGGTGAAGGTCCCTGGATCAGGGTCAGTGAGGAGCAGGTCCAGTGTCGGAGCAGGCCGAGGGTCAGGCAGGGACCAGGTCTTCCGCTTGCTCCTCCGCGGTCCGACGGCTGCCGTGTCCTCCTCAGAGACGCCCCCTGCACCATGGGTGACGAAGACTGGCACGTTCCCGAGGTCCCGGAGGGCGTCCAGGAGCTCTTCAGCTCCAGGAACTGGACCATGGAGGAACCGTCCCCCGCCTGCTTCTGCAGCTGCGACGGCAAGAAGAAGATGCTGCCCGACTGTCCTGCGGGCGCCGGAGGTCTACCTCCGCCTGAGGTCAGACTTCCACAGCGCTGCTCCTCCTGGTGCCCTGCTTGGATCCAGCAGCAGGAGGTCCACCCCCTCCAGGCCTGGTGACACCTGGACTCTAAGAAGGCTTTCATTCCCTGTGACTGCAGATGATGCTGAGCGCCCGCGACTCCCTGCAGAACCTGACTGGACGGAACATCTCAGACTATCTGGTGAAGACGTACGCTCAGATCATTGGCAAGAGGTGTGGGCGCGCACACAAACACGCACGCACACACACACACACACACACACCGTGCAGATATCACCCAGGATTAACCTGCCCTGTGATTTGTGTTCCAGCCTGAAGAACAAGGTCTGGGTCAACGAGTTCAGGTGGACCTTCTCTCCTCCTCTGCCGATCGATCAGATGGTGGATCTCCAGCTGGAGTAATTGATCTTGGTTTCCTCTGCAGGTACGGCGGCTTCTCATTGGGCGCCCGGAGCACACAGGTCCTCCCCCCGGCCAATGAGATTGATGATGCCATCGAGCGGGTCAGGAAGATCTTTGAGCTGCAGAAGGTGACCGATTATGGACGATT
>CAAKHD010012593.1:0-7500 GCA_901007705.1 Fistularia tabacaria | reverse complement strand
ACACACATAAACAGCCTGCAGCTGGAGAACATTCTCCAGGTTCTATCACAAATAAAGAACCCCCAGTTCTCTGAGCATCCACACCAGAGGGTCATTGAACTTCAACCCAAACAGGACCAAGGCAGCAGGTCCTCGCATTCTAATGTGTGTGTGTGTGTGTGTGTGTGTGTGTGTGTGTGTGTGTGTGTGTGTGTGTGTTTTCAGTGCTTCGGGCTCCTTGGGGTCAACGGCGCTGGGAAGACAACCACCTTCAAGATGCTGACAGGAGACACGGTGGTGACCAGTGGAGAGGCCTTCCTGGCTGGGAAGAGGTGAGGTCAAAGGTCACTGTGTGTGTGTGTGTGTGTGTGTGTGTGTGTGTGTTTAATCCCCCTGGATTAGAGGTGAGTCCACTCTGGAGAACAGAGTCCTCCCAGATGATTTCTGGTCCAGGAGCTCCTGTTCAGGTTCCAACACCTGAGACCAGAGCAGAACCCCCTGGAGGTTTGGGCTCAGGCAGAACCTTGGTGAAGGAGCTGATGCCGTGTTTGTGGTTCTCCTGGTTGTCCTGGTTCTCCTGCTTGGAGAACCCTTATGTAACTGGGTCGGTCTGAAGATCAGCAGCAGGAAATGAGCTTAACGGAACACCAAGCCCTGGACTTTGGCTCGGTACTGCTCATAGTACTGCTTAGAGTACTATGAGCAGTACTACTGATGGTACTACATTATATAATAATATAATATTATGAGTAGTGTAGTATAATGAACAGTATAGCATTCATAGTATTATGAGCAGTACTGCTCATGCCCCTACACATAGTACTATGAGTGGTACTACCCATACTCATGGTACTACTACGACTCACACTACTCATTGTACTCAAACAACTCATACTTCTTGTCCTACTGTTACTTCTCATACTACTCATGGTACTGGTGGTACCACAGGTAGTATTTGTACTCGTACTCAGACATGAGTTCAAGTTTCAATCCAGATTCAGTGAAATAAAGCAGTGATTGTTTTGATTTGATAGCAGTTATTTTAGCAGCGTTTCATTGACGGTTCCTGGGTTCTTCTCAAGGAGCTGGTCAGATGATGAAGGCCAGAGTCCTCACAGACCGTGTGTGTGTGTGTGTGTGTGTGTGTGTAGCATCCTGCGGGAGATCGACCAGGTGCACCAGAACATGGGTTACTGTCCTCAGTTCGACGCCGTCAACGAGCTGCTGACGGGCCGGGAGCACCTGGAGCTGTACGCCGTGCTGCGCGGCGTCCCTGAGCAGGAAGTCTGTGACGTGAGTGGGAGGCCCGCGGGGGGGGATGTTCGGGGCCAGGGGCGGGGCCTGATGGTGTCATGTGACTGGCAGGTGGCGGAGTGGGGCATCAGGAAGCTGGGTCTGGTGAAGTACGCCGACAAAGCGGCGGGAAGTTACAGCGGCGGCAACATGAGGAAGCTGTCCACCGCCATGGCGCTGATCGGGGCGCCGCCCGTGGTCTTCCTGGTAAGCGCTGTCCGACTCCTCCGCCGGAACGCGCCGCTTTGGGATTCCGCCGAAACCCTTTCCAGTAACTTTCCCCCTCGGCCGTTACGCAACGGCCTCAGAGCGGCCGGCCAATGGGAGGGCGGCGGGGGGCGAGGGGATTAATCGGGGATTAAAAGGCGCCCGGCTGGCTTTCGAGGGGCGGCGGCAGAAAGAGCGGGGATGCCGCTGCTCGGCCTCCTCCTCACCTTCTCCCTCTGCTTCCTCCTGCACCTGTGGGCGAACGTGACGCTGGCCGTCGCCGTGGTAACAGGACGAGCCCACCACCGGCATGGACCCCCGGGCCCGCCGGGCCCTCTGGAGCTGCATCACCAGCGTCATCAAGGAGGGCCGCTCCATCGTCCTCACCTCCCACAGGTAGACACGCCGACTCCGCCCACTCCCTGTGGACCTCATCGTGACCCGATCTTCTGCATCGTGTGTGTGTGTGCGTGTGTGTGCGCGCGCGCGCAGCATGGAGGAGTGTGAGGCTCTGTGTACGAGGATGGCCATCATGGTGAACGGAAGGTTCCGGTGTCTCGGCAGCGTCCAGCACTTGAAGAACAGGTGGGACCTCCTCTTTCTTTGGGCTTTGGGAGCGGGCGGGGGAGGGGTTGTCGGACCTTCAGGGCGTCCAGAGGGGGCGCCCCAGTCGTTCGGCAGCCGTTGACCGCCCCCCCGCTGCTCCGCAGGTTCGGCGACGGCTACACCATCATCCTGCGGGTGGCGGGACCCGACCCCGAGCTGCTGCCCGTCATGAAGTTCATCGAGAGCGAGCTGAGCGGCAGCATCCTGAAGGAGAAGCACCGCAACATGCTGCAGTACCAGCTGCCCTCCTCCCTCACCTCCCTCACACACATCTTCAACATCCTGGCCAGGAACAAGGACGCACTCCGCATAGAGGACTACTCTGTCACCCAGACCACACTGGACCAGGTAAACACACATGCACACACACGCACGCACGCACACACACACACACACACACACACACACACACACTCCACGCACGCACGTGTCTCCCCAGCAGGTTGAACATGGCGCCTGTCGTGTTTCAGGTGTTTGTGAACTTCGCGAAGGACCAGAGCGACGACTACCACTCCAAAGACTCGGTGAGACGGCGGGACGTCGTCATCGACGTGGCGGCGGCGGCGGCGAGCTCCTGCCAGGAGGAGCTGAAGGAGAGCGTGATGTGACCGCCGCCGTGGCAGCGGCCCGTACATTAGAGGGCGGAGTCAGCCGCCTCATGCCAGTCAATGCAAAGGATTTCCCGTGGGGGGGGCCGCGGCCGCTCGCCGCCGACGGACCGATTGTTGGAGACGCGGCGGCGGCGGCCGGCGCCGCGTTTGCGTCTCTGATGGCCGGCGCCTCCGACGGACAGGAAGTCCGGTTGTGTGTTTTTCCTCGATGAAGAATCCCAATCATTTCAAGGCCGAGACTGAAAACCCTTTCAGACCTGATTCTCTTCTATTTATACCTTAGTTGCCATTTCTGCTTTTACTTTGGCGGAGCCGGAGGCACTTCCTGTAGTCTTTTACAGCCAATCAGAGGCGGCGGAGGGACACAGTGATTTTATAGTTTTTTAAAGAAAACAATGGGAAGTTGTTTTGTTCTGACGTTTGAGAAGAAAAACTGTTACTCATTAAAATCCAGTTGATCGTCCGAGTCCCGACCCTTCTTCCACCGCCGCCTTCTCCGGGTTCCACTGGGTTCTCCGGGTTCCTCCAGGTTTGCCAAGGTTCCTCCGGCTTCAATGCCTCCGGTCTCACAAACCTTGGCTTGTGTTCATTCGTGACTGAGACCTGAGGTCTCAGGAGGGAGAAGGTGGAGCCTCAGGTTCTCAAAGGCTGGGGGCCTCCTAGAAAGGAAAAGCATCAAAACTCCTTCCTTCCAGTTTCCAGGACCTCCGGCACGCAGGCCCTAGAACCAGTGCTTCTGATGCTCCAGGTGAGGGTGAAGCTGTGTGCTGGATCAGGATCCTCATTGATCAGCTGATCGGGTCATTGAAAGGCGATCAGACGGTCTTCGGACGCAGACGTGCGCTGGATCAGTCTGACCTTTGACCTGGAAGCTGAAGAAATAACCCTCCACACAGCAGGACCTTTGCTCTCATTTATTCAGTTACCATGGAGACCAACCGGACACGACACCCATCCATGTAAATCACAAGCGGAGCGGCGATTGATCCGCCGTCGGGGGGGGGGGGGTCGTCGCTATGGAGACGATGGCAGGTCACTTGAGCGGCGAGAAGGAGCACGGGAACATGAGCTTGTTCTCCTGGGAGTCCAGGTGGGCCACGCTGTTCCTGACTGGGAGACGGGCCGCCGTCACAATTCACACCAATTATCTGATGGAACTTCGATCCTCCAAAGCTTGAAGCCTCACCTGCAGCCACCACCCTGGCGTCCGTGTGCGACCGGCGGCGGACGTTGGCCCGATGGTCGGCGTCGGGGAACCACCAGAGGGCGTGGACTGACCTCGGAACAGCACAGGTGAGACACTTCCTGTGGAAGGAGACCTTCTGGCTTCTACGTCCGGCGCCGGGCCGTACCTGTGTTCTGCGGCCCGAACTCGTTGTGGAACGCCCCGATCAGCGTCCCGTAGCCGGGGGCGTCGTGGGAGGCGACGGCGGCCTGGAAGGCGGCGCCCCAGACGGCCGGCCCGCCCGGCTTCATGCGGAAGGTGGCCAGCTCGTACACGCCTGAAACGGCAGCGCGCGGTCAGCGCCGCGCCGCCTCACCGGCTAAACGAGAGCGGGCGGGGCTTACCGCCCTCCTGCGGCGGCGTCCTCAGGCGGCTCCAGGGGACCAGGTAGGCCACCTGGTTGTCCTGCTCCGTCAACATGGGCATGGCCTTGGAGATGTAGTCCTCCATCCAGGACGGGTCCCGGCTCAGCGCCGCCCGCACCCCCGCCCGCTGGGCGAAGCTGTCTGTGGACGGAGGCGGGTCAGACGCGAGGGTCGCCGCGGCGCTCGCCAACGCTACCAGAACGTCACTCGCCGTATTTCCAGATGTGGAACACCTGGTTGATGGCGCCGTACTCCACGCTCCAGTAGCCGATCAGCTGCGAGTGCGAGGTCCGCAGGTGGATCTTGGCCTCCGTCAGGCGCAGGAAGGCGGCGTTCTGGTCCGGACGGATCCGGTAGGTGCGGAACTCGTAGAAAGTTCCGTCCGCCTGCCGGGTCGACGTGCACAGACGCGCGCGGCACTGCGGGGAGGAGACGAGGTCGAGGTGAACACCGACTGACGCCAGCGGCTCAGGTTCTCCGCCGATAGGACCGTCCGCGGGGAAACGGCGCCCCCGTGTGGCTTAAAGGTGAACTTCACCTGAAACGGGCGACGCCTCCTTGGAGAAGAAGATTAAAAACTTCCGGAATGAAAGGAAAGAGTCAAAGAATACATGAAACACCTGAAGTGGATAAAAGTTTGTTTTTAACCAGAAACAAAACCTCAATTAAAGTGTGACTTCAAAGAAAAAGGAAACTTTCCAGTCTCATGTTTGTGACTGCAAAGATAAAGGTAGGGAGGAGGTTCAGGGGAAGCTTCAGGGTGGAGGGAGAAGGTTCAGGGTGGAGGTTCAGGGGGAAGCTTCAGGGTGGAGGGAGAAGGTTCAGGGTGGAGGTTCAGGGGGAAGCTTCAGGGTGGAGGGAGAAAGTTCAGGGGGAAGCTTCAGGGTGGAGGGAGAAGGTTCGGGGTGGAGATGTCTGGGTGAGGTGAGCGGGTGAAGCTGCAGAGCTGCAGTAGGAGCTGAAGGTTCAGAGGTGAGTTAATGTTCAACCGGTGGTCCTGGACTTGGACCGGCTCCAGAGGTCGGCGGAGCGGCAGCGGTCTCCCGGCGGCCCCCGTTGGGGGACGGGAGGTTAAGGACAAAGATCCGGTTCCGACCCAACTGAAGGGCCTCTGGGGTCCGGACTGTCCGCTGGAGGAGGACCGGCGAACGTGACGGGGAGCACGGCGGCCGAGCAGCTGCTTCCGCCTCTGCTGCGGGGGATTCAGGAGATTCGGGGGGTTCGGAGGGTTCGGAGGGTCTGAGGGTTCGGCAGGCTCGGACTTACCTGAGCGGCGGCAGAAAGCGGGAGCCGGAAGAAGCTTCTCAGCGTCAACATGCTGCGATGAAGGTGAGAGGAAGTGGTACCGGAAGCTGCTCCACGCCAGAGATCCTCCCCGTGACGTCACACTCCCGTCCGAACCCAGTCGCCGGATATGCGGCTCCGCGTCGCCATGGCAACCGACCAGCTGATAGGAGCTCGACAATTTCAGCGACTTGGAAAACATTTTTTTGTCACGCCGGACGTCCGCCTCTTTTCCCTGCTGACGTCACAAGTGTATTTTTCCTGTAAAAACACGAGACTTTGTCGACCCTGCGGGGATCACATGCGGGATCCCGTTCGGGGACGTCTGCCAATACGTAATCGATCCGTTTCTGTTGGAGCAGCAGAGTGAGACCTCTTCTTCCCCTCTGGCGTCGTCGAGCTCGAGCTCGTGCGCATGCGCATCCGGGGTGCTGGAAGCCGTCCGCGGTCCGAACGAGTCGGTCCCAATGATTCGGTCCGAAGAGTCCGTTCAAATGATTCGGTCCCAACGAGTCAGTTCAAATGATTCGGTCCCAACGAGTCAGTCCCGATGATTCAGTCCGAACAAGTGAGTTCGAACGATTCTGTCCGAAACTGTGGTCTTGTGTTGGACCTCCTGGACTGGTGCCTTCATTGCTTCATTGTTGGTGTCACCTGGTCTGTTGTTCCTCCAGACCACCAGCTCTCCTGGAGAACCTGGGCCCTCTTCATCATCGCCGGTCACCATAGAAGCACACGCCGAGGTCACGCCACTGCCGCCCGGTGTTCATCCGACGGACAACCCGACGACCACGTGTCACCTTGGCCCACTGTTGCTACGACAACTGTAGGTGTGAACCACAGCAGAGATGTTCCTCGGGTTTCTCAGCCCAGCGGTGAAGGGTCTTCTCCTCCACTCAGACACTCAACAAGTGGAGGTGTAGGAACTTGATCTGCTCTGTCACCCGTTCATGCCGTCATCCCTGGGCTGGATCTGGACACTATCAGTGTGAACTTCTGGCCTCGGATATGAGCCCATGATCTGATGGTTCCTTCATGGTCCTACAGAAGGTGATCCACGACGGGTGGTGATTGTCAGACTTTGGAGGTTGTATTCCCACACACAGCCAGCAGAGGACTCTCCAAGCACAGGAGGAGGCAAGGAGCCGGCGCAGGAGAGGAGGTCTTCATGACTGAAGGCCATCTCCCTACCTCCTCTGTGTCTCCTGTACCTTCTGAGATAATGTCCAGATTTCACTGTGGTTCTTCTTGACTGTGAGAATTCCTGCTGGAAACTGTTTTTCAATGTCCTGTCACTGCTGACTGGCAGGAAGTAAAATCCATCCCTGCTTGTGTTTGAGCAGGAACCTCGAGGAGCTGCAACACGTTCCTCTGCTGATGGTTCCTCATGAGTCCATGTCCCGTGTTGTATGAGATGATCAGGTCCTCCCTCCCAGAGCAGAAGCTGGTGATCCCCCCTGAGCTGAGGAGAATAAGCCATGTGAAACATTCTCAGCCTCTGCCGTCCAGAAGGTCTTCTCCATCCAGGCAGAGTCAGCCGCTGAGAACCATCATTTCTGAAGCTCCCAGGATCCTTGGAGAAGGTGGACTCCTGAGAGCAGTGTTTCAGCTGGAGGAGCAAGAGTGCATGTGTGAGTGTGTGTGTGTGAGTGTGTGTGTGTGTGTGTGTGAGTGTGTGCGTTAGTGTGTGTGTGTGTGTGTGTGTGTGTGTGTGTGTGGTGTGGGGGGTGTGTGTGTGTGGTGTGTGTGTGTGTGTGTGTGTGTGTGTGTAGTGTGTGTGTGTGTGTGTGAGTGTGTGTGAGTGTGTGTGTTACTGTGTGTTGGTATGTGTGTGTGTGTGTGTGTGTTAGTGTGTGTGTGTGTGTCTGTGTGTGTGTGTGTGTGTGTGTGTGGTGGGTGCCACTGCAAGGGAGTGAGGAAGAGTGAGAGC
>CAAKHD010012591.1:0-10493 GCA_901007705.1 Fistularia tabacaria | reverse complement strand
GCGCATGGATTGCTCCTCGCGCCCCGCTCGCACACATACACGCGGGGTGATCCGCCCCCCCGGGCGGGGGGGGTGTGTGTGTGTGTGTGTGTGTGTGTGTGTGTGTGTGTGTGTGTGTGTGTGTGTGTGTGTGTGTGTGTGTGTGTGTGTGTGTGTGTGTACACCGCCTGTTGGGTGAGAAATGCTGCGCGGCGTTGCTGCGAGGGAAATGAGCAAATGAGGAAAAGAGGTCTGCGACGGTGACACACAGTTATAGTGAGATACGGAACTTGGGCCTGGGAAATGAGGAAGAGCCGCGCTCGCCTTCATTTGCATGCTCGCACTTTCAGACCGGAGCCTCAAACGTGACCTTCTGCCCTCCGGCTATTCAAGAGCGATGTGAGGGGCAGAGGACACGGCTATAGCGTGATCCATGAACGCGTGTATTCTGTGTGTGTGTGTGTGTGTGTGTGTGTGTGTCTTTGCCATAAGTGACAGACGCAGTGAGTGTGTGTGTGTGTCTGAGTGTCGGCGGCGGTGGAAGGGGGAGAGCTTCGAAGTGTTGCAGAGATGGGAGCGTCTTTCTCATGGCCTCTGAGCCTCCTCTGGACCCCGTCCTGGTCTTGTGATTGGTTAACTCCCAGACATCGTCCTGGAGACCAGACACACACACACACACACACACACACACACACACACGCGCGCGCACGCGCGCGCACACACAGGCATCTCAGAGGCAGCAGGAGGGAACAGCGACGCTCGGCGAACGGGGACGGCGGAGGTGATTCGGAGGTGAGGATGACAGCAGAGTGTGAGGAGGGAAGACGACAAGCAGGTACGGCGGCTACGCCGGTGTCACGGGGTCACTGTGTCACCGAAGAGGACCCCGGCGGCGGGGAAGGCCCAGAGGAAGGAGCAGCGCGCCCTCTGCTGGACACCGTTTGCAACTGCGCGCCGACGACGGCCACGGGCGGACGCTCGTCGCG
Organism: Fistularia tabacaria; assembly: GCA_901007705.1. NCBI lineage: Eukaryota > Metazoa > Chordata > Actinopteri > Syngnathiformes > Fistulariidae > Fistularia > Fistularia tabacaria. The sequence continues at coordinate 9,528 of CAAKHD010012591.1, read as the reverse complement.
ACCGAGGCGGCCGGAGGGGACCGGAGACCGGGGCTGACGCTGTGCAGAGCAAACCGCGGAGCCGCAACACTTCTGCGACGCGGGGAATTCTGACCTGACAAAAAGAGCTGGACACAGAAACGCTTGATAATAATGACAATAATACGAGGAATAATAATGATGATGATAATAATAATGATAATAATGACAACAACAACTAGAATTTTAATGGTAATGAAAATGATGATAACAATAATAATAATAATGAATTTAATAGTAATTATAATGACAATCATGATAATAACACTAATGGATTCAATAGAAGTAATAATATCAATAATAACAATAATGATAATAATAATTACAATAATGGATGTAAAAGTAGTAATAATATCAATGATAACAAAAATGATAATGATAATTGCAATAATAATGTGTTTCTATTTGGCACTTTCGAAATAGGTTATTCTAAATTTATGTCGTATGTGATTTCTTTTTAATGTCATTGCTGAGCACAAGCAGTAAAGCACTACGAGAGGCACCGTCAAGGCAGTATATATATATATATATATATATATGAGTGTATAAATGAAGTATATATATGTATATATACATATAGAATCTGAGTCCAATTTACATGATCTACCTCCAAATGTAGGGACGGAGAGGCTCAGGCGCAGAATCTAAATATAAAAATCAGTATGAAGTTGTCATGAATGGGGAATATACAGATATGCTGATCACAGTGTGTGAGATGTGAATATAGAAATGGCTGCCTCAATACTAAAACACAAAGTAAAATACCACAAAATAGAATTAATAAAAATATAAACTGAGGAAGGGAAGGAAATGATGAATTACAAAGTGCTGTGGGATTGTGCTTTTACAGATGATATTCACCGTGCAGTCCAAGAAGCCATCCGGTGAAGAGACGTGAGTGTGTTAATTCCACAGCAGCGCGTGGTTTGTGTGATACTTCCAGAGCTTCGGCCTGGTTTAGAGCAGCCACTGGGGGGACACGGCCACTATTATCCTGCTTTGAAAACACAGAAATAACTAAAAATAAATAATAATAATAATGATAATACATGAATTTAATAATATTAATGATAATAATAATAATACTGCTAATAACAACAACAACAACAACAACAACAATGAATTGAATATGTCTAATATTAATAATAACAATAGTGGGGTGCTGTGTTCATACTTGACACGTCTATCGAAAAGTTATAATCATTGAATATTTGTGGGAATTAATTTGAAAGTAACATTCCCCAAACGGCATTATTTCTCCGCTGACAAAGTGCTTCCTGTTGTGGGAAGAAAACTGAGATTACATTGATTTATCCAACAATAACAGCAGCCAGACGCACTTTAGAATTACAGTGATAGGAAAAGGCAGCGGTCAGGTGGATGTTGGGGAGGAAAAATATGGAGCTAAAATGACTAAATCGCTCAAAGAAGTCGTATCACCTCCCAACAGTAGCCTTACATATTCTGTAGCAGGATTCCACAGGAAGACGGAGCTTTTTACAAGCCGCAGGGCCGGTCGTGAAGGCAGCGCTGCCGTGCTGAAGCCGCTGGGACGGGTTGGACAGCGCGGGGGGGGGGGGGTTAAACACAACGCAAACAAACACGACTACGTCGCTGGAAATATCCAATTATATCTGAAACATCCAGTCGTCGGTGCTCTCTGGACATTTCACAGGCCAGCCGCTCTCCTTCGGGGGCCGAGGAAAGTGATCCTCTTTCAGCGGGTGAGACCAGGAGAAGATCCGGACGGACAAATAAAGAATCCTAATTCTTCCCGCTTTGGAAAAAGCATCCGGACGAGACGGGCGCCGTCCAGAGATGTGGGCGGATCAGAGCTCCGTCCCGGGGATCTCACCTCCTCTTCACCTCCGAGCCGTCTTTCCTCACGGTCCACGGGACTGGCAGCTCAAGGACAGCTTGAGGTGTTGCAGGTGGCTTTTTTTCAATCCTCCCCGTAAATCACATCATCATCTGCAGAGGCAGCGGTAAATCAAGGAGGGTCCTGGAGAGCAGCGCCTCTCCATCCTATAAAAGTCACAGGTGCTCCATGAAATCCAGAGCTGAAAGTACCGTCATAAAAATATCTGGAATCTGGAAGGTACTGTGGTCATTACACGGGGCGCTGGAGATATCAAGCCACCATCATGGACCTCTCAGATGAACTCTGTGGACCATCTCTGCCTGCAAAGCCCCGCCAGACACACCGGGAAGACAACCTGACAGACGTGATGGTTTTCACAACTCTGCTGAAGATCACCTGAAGCTGTGAGGAACTGGGGATCTGGAAGGAGCAACCATCACCCGAAACAACCAATGGAATTACCCTTCTGGAGAAACAATGTCCAACCTCGATCGACATGATTTCTACTCTTGACGACGTCTCAGCTCTCAACTCAGGGGCTTCTTCAGGTCTTCTCAGAATCCCCCCCTTGGGTCAGGGGTTTGTCCAGGCCGAGACGGAGGACAAGGAGGATCTCCGAGGACATCGTGAGAGCCGCCGGCTGTTTTGGATCATTGTCGTGGAGAGAACCTCGACCTGGAAGACGCCCTCTCTTTTTTAGACTCTCAAACTGACCTCTGTTCTGCAGGGGTTGAATGAGGATTTGGACTGAAGGCTGCAACCCTGTCCCCTCAGACCAGGTGTCTACTGTCCACGTGCAGACCTCTGGTGCTTCCAGAGCCCCTCAGGCAAGACGAAGCGATTCCTCGCCCGCAAGATTCTCCAGCGCCACCATAGCTAGCGCTGCAGCTAACTGTCAAGATGTCCACATCAAGCATACAAGTGGTATTTGAATACTGTTAATGAGACGGGGTATCGCTGGATAAAGTAGCTTCCGACTCCTCTGCCGGTACTTCCGGAGTCTGCCGGAGCTTTTTCCGCATTTCAGCTCCACCGGTGGAGGATTGCATCGGGCGCATGTTTGACTTTAACAAGAGCATCAGCAAATACCTTTCCCTGCTCTGGTCTGGGAGCCGAAAGCGTGTCCAAAAGCCTCGTTTTTTCTCGCAGAGCAGACGAACGGGCCGGCAGTCAAAACAGATGACTTCACCTCTCAGATGTCTTTTTTTATTCCAGGCCTGTTTGCTAGTTTGACCGAAGTTTGTTGAATTTGGTGATCTATACTCTTCATCGTTGTCGACGCCAGCGCCTCGGTTCCTTCTCAGCCCTGCGCTGCCACGCACCACGCAGCCGACCCATCTGCTTCTTCTCCGGTGTCTGGCGTGCGTCCTCTTGTCCAGAGGTGGACATCTGGCCCAGGAACGAGGATGCAGAGCTCCAAAATAATACGCAGTGAAATCTGCCGCTTTGTTCACTTCTTCTCCTCTCCTGGACGGACTGGACCGCTCTGTCCTTTCAGGCGCGTCTCTTTTGCAGTTTTCTACGGGTGCTGCGACGGCTCCGGTCTCTGCGCCTGATCCTGGACTGACTCAAGGACCGTCCCACTGGGTGAGGTGAAGACCGAGGACGCCCTTCTTCCCCTCAACTGAGCCGTGCGAGGAGGCTCTGATTCTACGGCGGATTTCTGGGGCGGTTTTCGGAGAACGATCGTCCGTCGCGTCTCAAGGGGAACTTCAACCTCTGGGCACCCATCGGCTTTTTCACTTTCCCAGCTCTCAGTCCACGCTGCACAACACTCAAGACTGTTCAGACATCGGTTATTTTCTCTTGCGGCTTCTATGATTCAAGAAGTTAAACAAAAAAAGAACAAGATTCAGCAAAATTAGTTTTAGAAGGGGAAGTAAAACTCAGGAGAACCTGTGCGAGCAGAGGCTGAGAACCAGATCCCCCTTACTCGGAGGCATCGGCAGTGGCTGGAGAGCAACGATCATTCTGGCCGGACCTGAACATGCAAAGCAGAGGTGAGGTGTCGGAGGTCCCGTCCGCTGGCCTGGAAGCTTCAGCGGGGTCTCCATCCATGTTCTCCATCCAGACCAGCAGCGATCTTTGCTTTATGCACTGTCTAGGCCGCCGTTTATTCACGAAGAAACAAGATGGCCTACTGAGGGAAGTTCTCCGCATCTTGACGTGAAGGCCTCGTCGAGACGGAATCAGTCGTAACGCGCTGAACCTCCTCACACACCCCTCGGGTTGCAGTCATTTAGTTTGGTCCTCAGTCAACTATGAGCCCCTCCGCCACGGACTGACGTCACAGCCCTGGTTCCCGCTGGAGCTCTCTTCTCAGACAGCAGGCTTGGAGCTGGATCGGTCCATCACAGGTCCGGGTCCGGGTCCGGGTCCCTCACCGTGAGTGGGAACACCCAGGGAACGGGGTCATTTCCATCTGCTCCTTGTTTCTCCGCGGGTCCAGACATGTACTCCAAGAGACGCCTCATAAACTCTTACTACAAAGGATAGATACATATTTCAAGCAGGCCGAGCGTCTGCAGAAACATCGCGACTCTCCGTGTCTGACACAGCTTCGCAGAGCCAGGAGTGTGTTTGAAAAGCAGCCCCGGGCACCGACGGCAGGCCATTCGTCAAGCGCTAATGGCCGTCTTTAATATGCAGACTCGTATGGACGGACATTAACAAGCCATTGACCCGGAGCGGCCGGGATTAAAACAATAGTTTATACAGTAGCTCCGTCTGAGCCGAACAAATCACCGTCAGTGTCAACACACCGTGAGAGTGTTTCTATACATTATACACACTCACTTACAGGTGTGTATACAGACGCCCTCCGAGGGCGCTGGCAGTTTAGTTAACACAAGTGGTGCGGTTGTTTATGCCACCGTCAGCCGGGGAGCCCTCTGTGAGGCGCAGCAGGCCCGGCGGGCCCGGCGGGCCGGCCGAGCGATCGGGTCCAAACGCCGGCTGCCAAAACACACGGAATAAAAGCGCGGCGCGCCAACCGAGGCCGGGGGGGCGATAAGCCGGATGACAAGAGACATCAAACGTGTCCCGGGAGCAGGTCCGGAGCGCCCAGAGACGGCTCGACGCTCGGGTTCTGCTGGGACCCGCCGGGACCAGAAGACCCCGCCGGGACCAGAAGACCCCGCCGGGATCAACCTCCCATGAGGTCTGAAGAGGCGGTTTGATCTTTGTCCAATTAATATTCCAGGGATTGATGTTTAAACCCGGCCTGAAGCGCTGGGATGCAGCCAATCAACAAAGGGGGAAATGCGCCCCTGTTGTGTTCACCCTCTCACAGGACAGCGTTCTGGGCCTGCAGGGAGATGGAGCTTCTCATGTGGACCGAAGATGTTCAGCAGCGAATGATCACGCGTTATATTTCATATTTCATGAAGACGTGCGGCATCTCAAAGCATCTTCAGAATCATCCGGACAAAACGGCAGGAATGGCTGCGGCGGGTTAGCGGGTTAGCGCGCGCTAGCCTGGGTGTTTGCACTGTGAGGGACCCGAGAGGGTCCGGAGAAGATCTGGATAGGAGGATGCTGAGGTTGGAGCTGCCAGGCGGGGGGTTAGCTGGTGTTCCGGGAGAGGGTTAGATGGAGGCACATGATTGGCTGAGAGGAGCCCTGGAGGGAGCAGCAGGAAGGAAAAGAAGATTGTTTTCTCATATCTTCTTCAGACATCCTTCAGCGTCTTCTCTTCTCACCACAGGCGTTCAGATGTTCCGACACCCGCCCTCCAGCAACAGTCGCTCCGCCGCAGTTCAGGTTTCACTCTCTGACGCCCGTTTCTGTCGTTGCTCACGTCCGGGACGCGTGGCCTCCTGCGGGTTCTGGCTGTCTGAACTCCAGGTGTCCTGATCAGCACAGCAGTTCACAACTGGAAGCCCGACTGGGAAGGCGGTGTTTCCCTCACCTTTGAACCGGAAAGCGTTTCTTTATCGGATGAATTCTCCATCTTTTTATCCTCACGCGTTGGAATCGCGCTGCATTTGTGACAAGAACTCGCAGGAAGCAACTGAATCTTCACACCGGGGGAGGAGGTTCCTCCGCTCTGCTGGGTTGGTCCGGTGAAGTTCTTCTTCTTCGGGGGCGGAAGGAGGGGTTCGGGTCCTCTTTGGAGAAGCGTCCTCGCCCTTCGCAGGAGCCGACGAGAGGCGGTAACCCTGGCAACAGCGAGCGAGGCGCGTCTATATTTTCTCCTGTGACTCACAGGATTATTCATCTGCTCCCGGCGCCGCCGCTGCTTCTGCTCCGAGGAGGAGCTCCGTGTCGCCTCCCATCGCAAATCCAGACGCGCCGATTCCTTCCCCCGAGAAGGTCCCACTTCCCCTCCGAGCTCAGCTGGTCCAGCAGACGTTCTGCCCTGGCGTCTCAGACGGGCCTCCATGCCTGCTTCTGATGTGGCTTTCAGTGTGACCTCCACGAGCGTGTGTGTGTGTGTGTGTGTGTGTGTGTGTGTCACGCATGGTTGCTCTCCTTGCAGACAGATCTGTGGTCGGCCTTTCTGCCACGGCTGTAGGTGGAAGCCAGAATGCTGACACTCGAAGCTGTGACACGTTCTCCTCCAATGTGCTCCAGTTTTCACCCGCTGCCCCCTCATCCGGTAAGAGCCGCTCCTCTGAGCTTCTCAGCAGAAGCTCTGATGTTGGAACGGAGAAACCTGAACGCACACGCAGCAGATTCACGTGCGCGGGTTCAAGTCCACATCGCCGCTCCACTTCGCACGCTTGTTTACAACTTGCAAACATCTCCGCGTACCTGGTCTGACTCCATCTTCTCGCCGCTTCCCTCTGGAGTCCAGATGTGGGAGGGATGGACTCCCGCAGGTGGAGAACAGTCGTATCTTCACGAGCCAGCGATGTGATCCACGAGCTTCCACAATCTGATGTGTGGGAGAGATAAGTTTGAAAGGCCGGATCCATTCATGGCTCGCAGCAGCTGGCTCGGCGCACACACACACACACACACACACACACACACACACACACACGTTTGATCTGACAGCAGCTCATAATCCAGGCCGTTCATGACGGGCTCCGGATGAGAGTGGAGCGCAAAAGTGGAGAACATGTCCGGCCGGCCGCACGCCTCCCTTCCTCTTTTCCTTCAGCCGATCATCTGCACCATCCGTGCATCTTCTCCCTGGGATCCTGGCCGGGGTCCCGGGGAGCAGAGGCCCACGCCTCCCTCTCCCGGGCCTCTTGGTCCAGCTCTTCTCAGGGGATGCCCAGGCGCTCCATGACAGTCCTTCAAGGATGTCCCAGGGAGGCGTCCAGGAGTCGGATGTTTTCTGTGAAAATCCAAATCCCAACCCAGCCGATGACTCTCTCCGTGCCGAGCGGGTCTGGACCGCTCGCTTCAAGATGATCTGAACAAACCCGACGTTCTAGGCTAACGCTAGCCTAGCCCCTGTTGTCCAGCGCTCCTGGATGAAGGTTGGAAGATGGTTCTGCAGGAGCGGAGGCGTCCAGACCGGACGCCTCCTCATCTGGTTGTCCTCTGAGCTCCTCTCCGTCTTAAATAAAGCGGCCGACAAACATGATTGTTGTGATAAACCTCTCTGGAATGACTTGGTTTCGTGAGCAGAGAACGCAGAAGAGAAGGAGAAGATGGCAGAAGCAATGTTTCAATAGGTCTGAGCAGATAAAGAGGCCGGGTGCTTCCTGTGAAACAAAGTCCCACAGAGACAGATATGGTGTGAGAGAAACGCCGCTGTGGCCTCCAGATAACCTGCCTCCGTTCTCCACGCTTCATTTATCACCTCTCGTTCATTTGAGGAAGGAGCCCTTCTGGTGGTTCCAGGCCACGGCGTGGGGCCGCAGACCGGGACCCGGGAGCCGGGACCCGGCGGGACGGGCCGGGGCCCCCCCACGGGCCGGCGGCGGCTGACATTTCTGTATCCACCCTTTTCAAATCTGCACACAATCTCACACGCACACCCATCACAGAGGCACAAACAGCACAGAGATAATCAAGAAAATTCATCCTCGTAAACGCCTCACACAGTTGAGCAGTCATGTCGCACGTGCGCACACACACACACACACACACACACACACACAACACACACACAACACATAGATGGGTACTGTGAAGTCTGGATTTAGCCTCAGCACTTCACAGAAATGAGACCTGTCAGTGATGAGTTACAGTTGCGGTCCTCTGTTCCATAGACTGTAATGATGCGTAAAACATCCGACAGCCACTGATATACATTTGCTTTTAATTACTACTTGGCTCGTGTGTGTTTGTGTGTGTGTTTGTGTGTGTGTGTGTGTGTGTGTGTGTGGCTAAGCGTATGATTAGAACCCACAGAGTGCATCCGCAGGTCAGAGGTACTTCAGTCCCCTTCACTCACGCCATGCGACACAACAGCAAACCGCAGAGTCGGTTCTGCACCTCGACGGGAACGAAAGGTCAGATACGCCGCCGAGGCTCCGGTTCCCCTTGTCAGACTCTCCGATCTATGAGAACTTCTAATCTCTATTTTGTGTTTTTCTAATCCTGTGCAGTTTCTTCATAAGGCCAAAAAACTCTGATGTGACGCAATCCAAACCTTCTGGACGGCGGCGCCGCCCGGCTTCGGGCCTTCGGGGACCTTCGCTCCGAACTTAATTTGAGAAGGTTCGAGCACCTGAGGAGGTGAAGGTTGGAGAGCGGCCGACGCGCACGAACAGCTTCTGAGCTTCGCAGGGACGGATCGCTCATCAGAGAAGTGAAAGCGGTCGCGACCGAGTGCAAAGGGGGTCGGCGCGAGTGTGACGGCAGCAGAGAGAAGCTCCTGACAGCGGCGTGCTGTGTGGCTTCCCCTTCGCTCGCCGCTTCCCCGTCTGCAGGGGAAGCGTGACGGTGCCGCCGGTTTACACGCCGGCCTCCACCAGACTCACCGCATTCCCACAAGAGCTGTACTGAAGGACGTGACTCTGGCCACGCAGCTGCAGCAGCCAGACCACAGGGAGCAGGCCCCGTGCACACACACACACACACACACACACGCACACACACACATGCACACACTGGCGCACACACACACACACGCGCGCGCGCACACACACACGATTGCATATGCAATGTGAAAACTCGACATGTGTTTAGCGTCAGCAGGCTTCCATCGGAGAGGCAGCAGGTCTTTGAGCAGAATTTCCGTAAAAAAATAAATAAAAAAAGAGCACGTTTGCAGCAAATAAAACACCCAATCCTCCTTTTCTTTCCCCAAATCCAGACTTCTTGGATGCACCACTCGTCAGGTACGCCTCCGCTGGCGGCGCCTCCTGAGCGAGGTGGATGGAAGAAGCTCAAACAGGAGGTTATCTGCACGCCCTGAATCCTCCCTGGACGCAGGACATCTGCTGAGCTCAGTGTGCAGAATGACAACTCAAAGCAGAGACGACACACCGAGCTGCTGGGTGACAGGGAGAGAGAGGGAGAGACAGAGGGAGAGAGAGAGGGAGAGGGAGAGGGAGAGGGAGAGAGAGAGACAGAGAGAGGGAGAGGGAGGGGGGGGGAGAGAGGGGGAGGGGGGGGGGGGGGGGGGGAGGGGGGGGGGGGGGGGGGGGGATGCGGTGGAAGAGGGATGCGGCCGTCGTTTTTTTTTGTGCGTGCGGGCTCGCGCGCGTGCATGTGCACGGCTCTCTCTCTCTCTCTCTCTCTCT
>CAAKHD010012590.1:0-16745 GCA_901007705.1 Fistularia tabacaria | reverse complement strand
CCTCACCCCCTCCCTCGGCCCCTCGTCTCTCTCACACACACACACACACACACACACACACACACACACACACACACACACGTCACACACTCGTCCACACGCTCGGCTGCGTGGGGTTCTTTACCTTTGACAGTGGATTCCATGTTCCTCTTCATCCTCTCCAACAAGCTGCAAGTGTCCTGCTCCTTCTTCAGCTCCTCCGCCATCATGGCCGCCTGGCGGTGGTCACATGGTCGGGTGAGGCGCCGGCTCAGGGCTCAGAGGTCAGAGGTCAGGGGTCGGGGGTCGGGACTCACGTCAGTAATGGCCTTCTTGGCCTTGTCCTCGGCGCTGCGACTCTCGTGCACGGCGTCGTCCACCTCGCCGGTCAGCTGAGACAAGTCGGCCTCAAACTTCCTCTTCTGGTTCACCAGCATGGCGTTCTGCACCAATCAATCAATCAGTCGATCGATCCATCAGCCAGCCAACCGGTATATCAGTTGATCGATACATCAGTTTGTGTGTCAATCGATCAATATACTTATCAGTCAGAATATTATTTGGGACTTCAATCAATCAATGTGTCAGTCAATACGTCAATCAGTAAGCTAATCAATATATCAGTCGATTTGTCAAACTTGATGTCAATCGATGAATTGACAGTCAATATATACATCAATCGGCGGCTGTATCAATCAATCAGTTCTTCTATCTAACAAGGTGTCAAAAAATCAATCAATAAATCGATCAATCAACCCGTTGTTACTCAATCAGGAGGATCTCAGTTGATTGATCCGTGAGCTCCGCTGATTCATCAATCAAAAAACATGAAGTAATCAATCGGTCAATTTGTTTTCCAGTCTGACGAGTGATCGATCACCTGAGGAATCGATCAATAATTAGCTCGATGTGTCTGTTTCAATCAATTTAAGGCTAAATCAGTCATGCTCTCATTTACCAATAACTCATAATTGCCCAGCCATCAATCAGTTTATTGATCGGCGATCGGCTCTGAGCTTTCAGCGCCTCATCATCGATCGTTCCGCTGTCAATCACGTGTTCTCCTAATCAATACTGATCAGACACCTGTGTGGTGAGCAGGCCGACCCTCTCGGCGACCTCCACCAGCTCGTGCTCCGCCATCTTGCGGCCGCGGTCGCTGCGCTCCAGGACGTCCCGTAGCTCCGCCTCCTCCGCCGCCATCAGCGAGCAGCGCCGCTCCGCCAGCGCCGCCTGCTCTCGCAGCTGATTGGCCAGCTCCGCCCTGTCGTCCAGCTGCGCCTGCTGCTCCCTCACCTGGGCCGGGAGGCGGGACGGTGACCGGACGCGGGAAAGCCCCGCCCGCCTCCTCTCCCATTGGCCGACGGCTCACCTGAGTCTGCAGGTGTCTGATGACCCTCTGGCTCTCGGCCGCCTGCGCGTTAGCGTGACCGAGCTGCACCTCCATCTCGTTCAGGTCCGCCTCCATCTTCTTCCTCAGGCGAACCGCCTCGCCGCGGCCGCGGAGCTCCGCCTCCAGGCTGGCCTGCGTGGCCTCCTGGGCGCGCTGGTGGCTCCGCCTGGTGGCCAGAAGGCGGTGCTACGACCCGGGGATCGTGACGGGATCGCGGCACCTCGGCGAAAGCTCTCTCACCTCAGGGTCTCCATCTCCTCGTCCTTCTCGACGATCTTCCTCTCCATCTCCGCCCTGACCTGCTGCAGCTCCGTCTGGAAGCGGATGGTCTTGCTCTCCTCGTGCTCCAGCGTCCCCTGGTGGCCGGAGCGGAGAGGGTCGGCGGTGAAGGTGCGGCCCGGGGTTCCGCAGGCCGGGCGGCGCGGACCCTTACCTCGGCCTCCTCCAGGGCCGCTCGGATGTCGCTCTTCTCCACGTTCAGGATCTTCTTCATCCTCTCCAGCTCGTGGATGGTCTTCCCCCCGTGGCTGATCTGCTCCGTCAGGTCCAGGATCTCCTCTGGAACCCAACAAGATCAATAAGATTCTTGGGACAGAAGAAGTCCGGTACCACAAAAGAGTCTGGAGAAGGAAGCACGGGCAGAAAGACGATCCCCAGAGGAACCTCTTTGGGTGACCGAGTGGTTCCTGGAAGCTCTCAGAGAACCATGAAGCAAAAAGTGGAACCGAACCTCCATGCAGATGGAGTACGTAGCAGGAGAACATTGGCCTCCCATCTATCTTAGACCAGAGGTCCAAACTTTAGATCTTCTAAGACCAGTCTGATCGGCATCCCTCGGGCCCAGGAGCTACTGCAGGTTCTCCAGGAGCAAAGAGTTGCATTCACCTTGAAGGTTCCTGTTCTCTCGTCTGACCGTCTCCAGATGGTCCAGAGCCTCTTCGTAAGCGTTCTTCAGCTTGAAGATCTCGGTGCTCAGACCGCGGTTCTCCTTCTGGGACGCCTCCAGGTCCGAATGGCTGTCCTCCAACTTCTGCTTCCACTCGCTCAGCATCTGCGCACAGACACACCGGCGGCGTCAGGATCTCCTCCGGGCCTTGAACGCATCGCGCCGCCGGTCCCGACCTTGTCGAAGTTGCGCTGCTTCTTGTCGAGCGCCATGATGGCAGCGTTGGAACGCTCCAGCTCCACCGTCAGGTCCTCGATCTCCACCTGCAGGCGCTGCTTGGTCTTCTCCAGCGAGGAGCACTTGACGTGAGACGCCTCCGCCGCCTCCTCCGCCGTCTGGAGCCTGACCACCAGCTTCTTCCTGCAGACACACAGCGGGATCTCAGGCCACATTGCCATCTCATGCGGTAAGGCAGGCACCACCAACCCCTTTGAGGTTTTTGGAGAAGGTGCAAGAAGCTCACTTCGCCTCCTCCAGCTCCTCGATGCGCAGCACGGCCTCCGTCTCGTACTTGGCCCTCCACTGCACCACCTGGCTATGGGCCTGGGAAAGCGCCCTCTGAAGCTCCGCCTTGGCCTCCTGCTCCTCCTCCACGTGTTCCCGCAGAAGACTGCAGTCGTGGCGCGACGCCTGGACGGAGTGGGCCAGCGCCACTCGAGCCTGGAGTGCACGCACACTCGGGTTTCATCCACGCAACCAGAGCCGGAACCTGGCGGAAGTTCTACGGACGGGTGGAGGAGATCCTGACCTTGCTCTCCTCCTCCAGCTGCCTCTTCAGGTCTTCCAGGTTCTGGCAGAGTCCTGCCTTGTTCCTCTGCAGCTGCCCGTTCAACACGTCGCGCTCCTCCAGGCGCCGGCTCAGGTCGGCTGCCGGACAGGAAGTGACAGCGGTAACTCGCCGGGAACTTTGGATTAGTCGACCTCGTGTTCAGTAAAAGTACACATTTTTACTTTGACTCTTAAAAGGACTTCTAGCAGAAGCAGAAGAAGATGACAATGATGAAGTTCATGGAGTTCTCTGCTTCCATCTGGAGGTCACTAGACTGTGACAAACTGTTATCTAACCAGTTATTGACAGTGGTTATGACTGCTAGTAGTAATTGGTTATCAGTAAGTAGAAGCAGCAGTTGTTGTACCACAGTACCAAAGCAACAGCACTGTACTGGTCTTGGTCTGGACATGGGTCACTGATGTTGAAGTAGTGGAGGAGGTAGTACAATCACCGGCGGTAGAAGGAGAGGGTAGTACTGTATTGGTCTAGGTAAGGACATGGGGCCCTAAGACACTGAAGTAGTAGTACAACAACTAGTGGTAGAAAGATTAGTAGTACTTGTAAGTATTGGCAGTACTGTGCTGGTTTTTGTCAGGAGGTCCTTCAGATGCTCCAGTTGTAGAGGAAGTAATGCAACCCCCAGTTGTAGAAGGATTAGTCATACTCGTCAGTTTTGGTATTGTTGTACTGGTCTTGTCCTACTTCCTCTACTACTTGGACATCTGAAGGACCTGTGTCTTGATCAACCCGCAGTTGTAGAAGGATTAGTAGTACTTGTCAGTTTTAGGAGTACTGTACTGTTCCTGATCAAGACATGGGTCCTTCAGCTGTTCAAGTAGACGAAGATCAAGACGAAGTAGTACAACCACCAGCGGTAGAAGAATTTGTAGTCTTTGTGGTAGCACTGTACTGGCCTTGGCCAGGACATGGGTCATTCAGTGGTTGAAGTAGTAGATCAAGTAGTACAACCACCAGCGGTGGAAGGTTTAGTAGTACTTGCAGTAGTAGTAGCACTGTACCGTTCTCGGTCAGGGCTCTGGCCTTCTGAGCAGATACTTCGTTCAGCTGTTTCTGAAGGTCCTCCATCTTGTTCCTGCTCTCAGTGAGCTGGTCCTCGTAGACCCTGCACATCTTGTCTACGGCAGCCTACACACACATAGAGCCAGTGGTTAGGCGGTTGCTTGCAGACTCCGGATTGGTCCTCCTCCACGGGCGGAGCTTCCCACCTTGGCCCTGGAGATCTGCTCCACATTGGAGCCGAGGTCGTCGGCCTCCAGCCGGAGCTCCGCCTTCTCCTTCTCCAGCTTCTGCTTGATTCGCTGCAGGCCGTCGATCTGCTCGCCGAGCTCCGCCACCGTGTCCGAGTGCTTCTTCCTCAGGGTGGCCGCCGTCGCCTCGTGCTGAAGCCCCGCCTCCTCCAGCTCCCGCCGCATCTTCAGGAAATCGGCCTCGCGCTTCCTGTTTTGGACAGTGAACACGCGCCGCTGACGGCTGATCTCCAGACAGGCGCCATATTACATGTAATAACAGTGTAATAAATGTTGTCATCGGGTGAACCGTTTCGTTGTCACTCCCGAAGTTCACGCTGGGCATTTTAAGTGTCATGGCAGCGGTTACCATGGTTACAGCTCACTCAGAACATCTCACAGCTTTGCCGTTCACGTTAGCTAATCTCAGCATGGAGCCAAAACGTTCTAAGCGCGAAAACATCCCAACATCAAATGAAGCTGTTCCTTTACAAAAGTGATATGGTATGAGTCGATCAATATTAATTAATTGAAAAATTTTAAAAAATTTAAATGAAATATCAACAGGCTTTAGGTAATAGTTTATTAACCCTTAGTTAGCATGTCTCAAATGGTGTTTATGTTAGCTATGGAACCTATAAATGTCATTTTAAACTTTTTTTAAATGACCATCACATTCTTATAGTGTAATGCATTAATATTTAGTAATTATATATATATAGCATGTTAGTTAACGCTGCTATGATTAATGCATTACTTGTTTATTAAGGTGTTATAACCAGGTAATACACTAAGTGGCTAATGCTAACTCGTTGACAGGGAAACTCGTTTGTTGTGAGAAGGCGCGCCGACCTGTTGAGAGCGATCTGAGCTGCCGAGGCTCCTCCCGCCTCCTCCAGCTTCTCCCCGAGCTCCTCCAGCTCCCGGGCCACCTCGTTCCTCTGACGCTCGGCCTTGGCGCGCCAGGTCCGCTCCGCCTCCAGCGCCTCCTCCAGCTCCTCCATGCGGGTCTGAGGGAAGACGAAGGTCACGCCCGAAGCAGGAGGCGACGGTGACGGCCCTCACACCCACCTGAAGCTCTTTCAGCCTCTTCTGCAGCTGGCCCGCCAGGTTCTGCTCGTCCTCCATCTTGGCCTGGAGCTGGGAGAACTCAAAGTCCTTCCTGCGGGCCGAGAAAGTTCAATCATCGAGACAAATCATTCGTAATGTTTCCATTTCTAACATAATTCTATGTCATTTAATATTTGGTTTTAATACAGTTTAAATACTGCAGCTTTTCCATATTATTTATAATCTATGTAGGATATACATATTTATATATATATCATATATAATATTTCAATAGTTATACATATACATTGAAATAATATATGTTTCTACATTTATATTGAAATATTATATATATATTATATATTATATAAATATGTATATTATATATATATAGACGTGCAAGGTCTACGAGGACCAGCTGACTGAGATAAATTATATAAAATATGATATATAATAATATAAATAACAGCATTATCATGTATATGTTGTTGATGAATTCAAGTTTTGTGTGTAGACAGTACACACACACACACACACACACACACACACACACATAAAATACACAATGCTTTATGCTATATATACCCTGCCATTTAAATCTGGTTGAATCATGTTTGTGTGTTGACAATTAATCCTTAAATGAATCTTGAATTCATTAATCTAACACAACTAATCAATGTAATAAATCTATCAGACTGATGCTGTGCTGCGGTGGGTGGGTACTTGTTGAGCCTCTGGTCCAGCTCCTGCCGCTGGTCCTCCAGCTCCCTCACGGAGTCCTGGGACAGCTTCAGATCCCCCTCCAGCTTACGCTTGGTACGTTCCAGCTCCACCCGCACCTTCTTCTCCTGCTCCAAGGAGCATTCCATCTGCGGGGAGGACGGGGGTGATTTCATGAATATGAAATGTAATAAGATGATCATATTTAAAGAGAATTATATTTCCGATAAAACTACAAACCACCCGGTTCCTGACCGATCTTGGGTTTTTATTCATAATTCTATCACCTGTTTCCTTTGACTTTCTTCTTCTTATCGCCACTTTGTTGTCTCTTATTCATCGATAAGATTAGATAATGAGATAATGATACTTGATTGATCCACATAGGAGAAATTCGTTTGTCACAGCAGAGCAACAACAACAATAAATATGAATATAAATATGAATAAAAGAAACAATCGCCTGGTATTTTCTTTCCCGCCACTGTTAGCATTAGCATGACGCTGGATCCGAGGGCTAGGAGCCAAAAGGTAGGAACCAGGATGATGGACCGGGTTCTCTCCATGTTCAAGAGAGACACTTACGTTGTCCACCTGCTGCTCCAGCCGGGTCTTGGCCTTGGCCAGGATGTTGACCTTGTCCTCCTGGGCCTGAAGGTCGCCAAGCACCTGCTGGTGGGCCTCCTGCAGGGCGGCCTTCTCCCGGGTCAAGGAGAGGATGGACTCGTCCAGCACGCACATCTCCTGGGACAGGTTCTTCACCTGCTCAGAGGCGGAACACGGCGCTGAAGCCGGATGGGACCGGATGTCCAGTTCCGCCGGATCGTGACGAAAGGTCACCTTGTTCTCCACGCCGTGCCGCTCCTTCTCCACTCTGGCCAGCGTCATCTCAAGGTCGTCCACGTCTCTCTTCAGGGACAGCACCTCGTCCTCCAGCTGCCGCTTCTTGGAGGTGAGGTTGGCACTCACCTCCTCCTCGTCCTCCAACCTCTCATGCATCTCCTTCAGCTTCGACTCCAGCGAGATCTTGGACTGGATCAGCTGGTTGCAGCGATCTTCTGCATCGGTTAGGTTGTCCTGCTCCTGCAGGGTCGGAGGAGATTCTGCAAGTCAGAACCGTCTCAGCGCGCCAGTTAGTATGAACACAACCACACCCGTGTTCCTGGTGTTTGAGGCAAGGGAACCACTAGGCTCTGACATGATCTTCATGTACATTAAGAAACCCGGAGAACATGGACCCTCAGCGATCTTCGGGTTCCATCGGTTCCTATTTTAAAGCCTCTGATTCTGTTTGGACTCACGGCCTGAAGCTGAAGCGCCAAGTCATTTTTCTCCTGAACCAGAACCACCTGCCTCTCCTCGGCCTCGCAGCGCTTCAGCTCCGACCTGTGGGGGACAAACCGGAACGCCGTGAGACCACGAGAGCTTCGGTGTCTCTCCAGCACGTGGACAGAATCCTACCTCTCCAACGCCTCCTTCAATTTGGCGAAATCTCCTTTCAGAGCCGCCAGCTCCTTCTCCACCTGGGCGCTCCTCAGCAAGGGGCGGAGCTTGTAGAACAGCCTCATCCACGGCCACAGGCGCACGGAGAAGAAGGCGCGCAGGTTGAACTGGATCACTGTCACGGCATCCCTGAGATGAAGAACAGTCCCTGTGTCCTTTGTGTCCAATGTTTGCTACGGTTATTACTGTCACGGTCGCCGTCCGGACCTTTGCAGCATCATCTTGTCTCGTTCCATCCTCATCAGCTTCCCCCGACACATGGCCTGGACCACCGTCAGGATCTGGGACAGCCGGGTGTCCCTCATGTCCTCCAGAAGACCCAGCAGGCCTGCCTTGAAGAACACCTGGGGATGGGGAGGGAGGAGTAGAAAAGACATGAAGGAGGAGACAAAGGGTCATGATGCCGTCGCAGCAAGACCTTCAGTCACCTTGGTGTGTCCAAACTTGTAGTGGCTGTGCTCGATGTCCAAGGAGCCCAGCAGCTTCTCCACCGCCTTTCTGCTGTCCACGAACAAACCCTCGGGGACAGAGGACGGGTTTAGGATGCGGTACCTGAGGAGACACATACCAGGTCAAAAGTCCTGAGGGGGTCCTGAAAGGTACATCGTCGTTGTGACCGAGGTACTCCATTTTCCCAAGATGCACTTGAACCTCATGAATCACCTCCCCTGTTGTGTAACCTTTGTTTGACGCGGGTTCTAATCAGGTCCAGGTCTTGAGAAGTTGTGAATCAAGACCTTCTTGAGCTTGCAGTTTTTGTCAACACTCTGATGTCACGTTGCCAAAAGTAAAACTCCAGTTGATCACTTGAGTAACCACAGGAGGTCCTAAATGTGTCCAGAGGCCAACCCCTCGCACTTTAGGACTCACCGCTGTTTGAACTCGGCGTACAGGATTCGGTTGGGGAACCCCTTCCTGCAGATCCTGATCCCCTCTAGAACCCCATTGCATCTGAGCTGGTGCAGAACCAGGAAGGGATCCATCACACCTGGACACACAAGGGGACATCTCATATCTCGGACACTCATTTGTCAACTTTACTATTACAGTCACCGGAGCTTAATGGCAAACAGACGTAGCCAAACACGTGACATTTAGCACCACCCTAAATATTTAGCCAATTATGGACACCTCGAAAATAAGGCCTGAAATCAGACCCAAAATTTTCTCAGATATTCTTCCCCGCTGTTGTGTTGTGGGTGTTTTGACAGACGTTAGCATGGTGTCAGCTAACCTGGCGTCTTGCTCTCGTTGGGGATGATGCAGCGGACGAAGTGGGGCTGAGTGCTGCGGAGGTTCGCCATCAGCTTGTTCAGGTTCTCCTGTTTGTCAACGGAGACGAACAACGAATAAGGTTTCACGACATAGACGGCAGAGCTGCTTTTCTTCCTGTGTGTCCAAGTGGAGGCGAAGAACCACCCAGGATGTTCCTCAGCAGTAGAAAGAAGTCACCAGGCTCTTCATTGCCATCATTTTTCACACAAAGATATAGCAGTGCATTGTCAGCATATAGTAATTGAAAAGAAATGCTGTGAATTCCCTTAATTATCAGAGAGGACGTATTTTCATGTACTCCACTTTTTAGGAGATCAAGGAAGTGGTAATGTTGTCAAGAACCTTGATCCTCCTCTTCTTCTCAGTCTACGGAGGCTGGTGAGCTCACCTTGTGCAGCTGTGAAACGGTCCAGAAGGATGCCGCCTTCCTCTTCCTCTGCTTGGTTTCACTCTTTGGATCACCGGCTGGAACATCAGAGAACAGGATCCTTCTCACACAGATTCTTAGTTTCCCTGTTCTGCTCGTTGGGCGGTGGGCAGAGTGTTAGATTTACCCAGATCCGAGCCGATGTAGTTCTCAAACAGCCCGCCCATCAGTTTGTTGGAGGACTTCTGGAACAGGGTCACCACCGTCTCATTCAGAGGGTCCCTGTTCTTATCCAGCCAGCCGGTGATGTTGTACGGAACCTTTAGACAAGTCAATCATCACATTAGCTTGGCCCTAAAAGTAAACCAGAGGTACTGGCAGGACCTGATACTCACAACTCCAGCATAGTGAACGATCTCGAAGTGAGTCTCATATTTGCGCTTCTTGTCGGGTCGCGGACGCTGAAAGTTGGGCGACTTCCCCAGGTGGTTGTCGTAGAGTTTGGTCTTGAAGCTTTGGTCGGTGGCTTTGGGGAACATGCACTCCTCCTCCATGATGGACAGGATCCCCATCGGCTGGAGACGGATGGTTTGGTAAACATTCCGAAAATAGCAATGATGGGAAACATCTGACTCTTTGGCTACCTCATACTTCAGAATTCATTCTAGGGTTTTGCGAAGAGCCTCTGTTTGGTGCCAGAAGGCAGAGTTCAACCCCACGAGTATCAGACAGTTGAATCAGTTGATCCACTTGATGATTCAGGTGGATCAGAAATAATGTTAGAAGAAAAGCGAAATTTCTCTGTGGTGTTTCATAACTTTCAAGCTTCACTGACTAGATGATGTCAGACGATGAAAAGCCAAATGATCTGATCCTGACAGCTGGAAAGGAAACACAATCAGAGCAGAAAAAAAAACCAGACACCTTCTCGATGAGGTCGATGCAAGCTTGCAGGTCAAGGCCAAAGTCGATGAAGGTCCACTCAATGCCCTCAGTCTTGTACTCCTCCTGCTCCAGGATGAACATGTGGTGGTTGAAGAACTGCTGCAGCTTCTCGTTGGTGAAGTTGATGCACAGCTGCTCGAAGGAGTTGAACTTCCGACAGAAAGAGAAACGGGAAACGTCTTTGCGGCAACGAGCTACAGTGACGGACCGAGACCATGAATCCTTATAGCCAAGAGGAGACCCTCTGCCGAATCCTGCTGTCTCAGGTTGTCTCTCACTAGCAAATAAGCTAATCAGTTCCTTTGTCGAGATCTACCAAAGTACTCTTCGGCAAGAAACACAGAGAAAGAAAGCAACACTTAGGTACTATGAACCCTTTGTTGGTTTGGGGGCGTCACCGATACTTGTATCTCGATGACAAATAAGTACCTCTGCGTTTCACTGGTTGTCGGTCATGTCTTGTCAAAAAGCTCTGAGAGGGCAAACTGACCACCGTGTGTAAAACTGACACACAACAGATCAACAATCAGCATATGGTGATGGTGCGCCTTTGGGGGCAGATAGTTTATGAAGGAAGTGCTAAGCGACATGACATGAATTGGTTATACCTGGTTATACTTTGGTTAATACCCACTGTGAGCTGACATAGGGAAGGTTACGGTATATGGAGATTTGGAGCCTGCCTTAAAGGGACCTCCTCAGGGTTGCAGGTACAGCCTTTTTGTGAGCTTAGCCACCTTATTTAGGTTTATACATCACTGGCTCTTTACCATCCTGCATACCTCGAAGATCTCGAAGCCAGCGATGTCCAGGACCCCGATGAAGTACTGGCGGGGCAGGGCCGTGTACAGAGACGCGTTGATGCGACTCACCAGCCACTTGAACATTCGGTCGTACGTGGCCTTGGCCAGGGCGGCCACCGCGTAGTTCACCTGCGGCGATACAGGGATAAGACTCCCGGCCGCTAGCTTAGAAATGCAAAGCGGTGGCCGGCGGAGCGGCGCATACCTGCTCGACCGTCTGTCCTTTAACGATGAACTCGTTGCCCACCTTGACCCGGGGGTTCAGGAGGCCTTTCAGTAGGTCGGCGGAGCTGATGCCCATCAGGTAGGCGGCTTTATCCACACCTGGAAGCACAGCGGCCGTACTTGATGTTCCGTTCAAGGCAGGAGGTTGTTAAAATATGTAACATGATGTTATAAATATGTAACATGATGAAGAAGTGCCTTGAAAGCCCAGAGGGTTTGGGTTGGATACCTGGGAAAAAATCTGGGTTTGTAATAAAGTCACGTGACAGGAAGCACCTAGGTCACATGACAGGAAGTCTTACTTTCGGTGCCGTCGGCCTCGGCCTGCTCCTCCCGCTGCCTCTTCTTGAACTTCATGTTGCCGAAGTGCATGATGGCGCCGACGATCTTGTAGCAGCCGTACTTTTCTTCTGGGGTGAAGCCCAGCGTGTCCATGGCGTGCTGCGTGCGCACACACACACACACACACACACACACACACACACACACACACACATACATCTTTCAGACCAGGTTGTGTTTGGAGGGGAAACCGTTGGAGGTCTTCTTACGTCGGTGAGCTTCAGCTCCTCCCCGTCGTTGATCCCCTCCACTGTGGTGACACCCTGGGAGCAGAAGTGATAGTCGTAGGGGTTGGTGGTCACCAGGAGCATGTCTGCAACGACACACACACACACACACACACACACACACACACACACACACACACACACACTCCGGTGTAAGAATGTAGAAAATGAATTAATGAATGTCTAAGGAACTTCGACTCAGAAGGTCTTCCACCACGACCAAGTTCCTTCTAGCTGCAGGATGAAGCAGTGGGCGGGGTTACCCTGTAACTCCCGCTTGTGATTCGACAGGATCTGGTAGTAGATGTGGTAGCTCCTCTCCTCCGGCTGCTGGAACACGACCCTGGACTTTTCCAGAAGGTCTGAAGGGATGGAAGAACCGTGTAACCGTGGTGACACCGGAAAAGGAAACGGGAAGTCGGTTTTCGGTGTCCAACACTCACAGATGTCGATGTCGGCGGACGCCAGCCTCCCCGTCGTCCCGAAATGGATCCTGATGAACTTCCCCTGAAACGCACACACACTGTTTCTTTGCTTCTCTGCTGCTTTTATCCGTCACCAAGCACCATCCGGACAGACGCAGGACTCACGAAGCGGGAGGAGTTGTCGTTCCGGACGGTCTTGGCGTTCCCGAAGGCCTCCATGGCGGGGTTAGCCTCGATGATCTGGTCCTCTAGCGACCCCTGTGGGGACAGTTTGACACACGTTTACCCCCCCAAGAGGAGATGCCGACCCTGGGTTATTGTCCTTGGGGTTTGAAGTGAAAGAT
Source organism: Fistularia tabacaria (assembly GCA_901007705.1). Lineage (NCBI taxonomy): Eukaryota > Metazoa > Chordata > Actinopteri > Syngnathiformes > Fistulariidae > Fistularia > Fistularia tabacaria. The sequence continues at coordinate 4,183 of CAAKHD010012590.1, read as the reverse complement.
GGGGCAAAGCATACCCAAACATTAGCATACTGGAGAACCTCTTAAGACCACAGCACGCTTCCCGTGAGGGACACTCACCCCCTTCTTCACGGTTTCTCCGAGGGCGGCGATGATGGCGAAGTACTGAATCACCCGCTTGGTGTTGACCGTTTTCCCGGCGCCGGATTCGCCACTGGCAGGAAATGGCACAAGGAGATTTGTACGACCGGGAACGTTTTCAAGGGAGCTTCTTCTTTTTGAGCCGCTCCATTCGCTCGAGACTTACGTGATGAGCATCGACTGGTTCTCTCGATCTGCGGAGAGAACGGAGTCACGTGAGGAGGAACGTTCCTCCATCTAGGAGTTTGACGAGTATGTCTTTCTCTGAACTTGTAAGACGAAGCTACCTATCAACATCTAAACAATGTTTGGAGAAACATGCTGACAGTCTAGCCTTGCCTTGTTGAGCCAGCTAACTGCCTGACACAAGTTCTGCGCCAATCGTCCAGGGGTTAGAGATCACTCACTCTGCAGCATGTCAGTGTAGGCGTTGTCGGCGACGGCGTAGATGTGGGGCGGCGTCTCCCTGCGGCGTCTGCCCTTGTAGGCCGCGATCACATCGGCGGTGTAGACCGGCAGCCATTTGTAGGGGTTGACTGTGACGCAGAAGAGGCCGGAGTACGTCTGCAGGGCGATCGGACAGAGCGAGCAGCGGACTTGAAATTTCCATCGCAACCCAGAAGGACAAAGCAGCAGAGGCGGCAGCTGCTACGAGACACTGACGTAGATCATCCACATGCTGTATCTCCTCCGCAGGTTGAAGAGAACCGACGCCTCGTTGAGGTGAGTCAACATGGCCATGTCCTCTAGCATGTCAAACTTCGGAGGGTTCATAGGCTGCAGGTCGTCTTCTCTGCAGATCAGGAACTGAAACAGACCGAGACGAGCAAGCAGGTTCAGCTGGTCGTCACATGTCGGCGCCGTTACACCGAAGGGTGACCATAAAAAATCATGCACCTCGCTATGATTTCAAGGGAAACAACAATTTTTTTGAGCCAAAGTGAAATTTATCGGTCATTCAGAAAGCATCCCTGATCCTTCAGAAATTAGTAATGAGGCTGCCAGAGAAGTTCAGACGGGGCTGAAAGTAGTCATGACTTCATCTGACCTTCATCTGATGTCCAACCGTCGGTTCGATTGAGACGACAACTGATTCTGATATTTATCAGCCTCCTCCTTTATCTCCGTCGTCCAGAGAAGAGAAACCCTTTCTCGAAGAAATGTTTCACTAGCAGATGTCAGTTCCCAAGCGGGTCAACATTGGTCAACCTTGCGATTGGGCGAAGGCCGATGAGACTGACCCGCCCGTCTTTGGTCTCCACCGTGGTCTTGTCTCCGCCCAGCTCCCTGACCTCCACCTCCACGTACGCCTCGGCCTCGTCCGGCATCCAGACTCGCTTGGTGCCTGAAACAGAGGGCGCGACAGGACCACTCAGGGACGGGACATTGAGGAGAACCAGATCTTTGTCACAGGGATTATTAAGACCAAATTTAGCAGTTCATTAGATTCTGGTTTCTCGCAGAAGGTGTGACGTTGGTAAACAGCTTTTGTCCTTTGAGGCATAATGAGGTAGTTTAGGTGGTTCTTGATAAGGAGCCTCATGTTAGAGATGTTCCTGCTTAGTCCACCAGGAGACCCAGACGGTCCGAGGGTGTCGGTTCTCGCTCCTCGGATGATTCATGTATCATCATCCTGGTCAAATTTACTGTCCAAACATTTTCATGCCACATGAGGTGGGACTCGTGCGGACATACCGTCGAAGGCCTGGGCTTTGGCTGCCAGCTGCTCCAGGTTGGTGAGACGGAGGAAACGAGCAGCTTCGCCAAACTCCCTCATGTCCAGGAACCGTGACATCTGGGGAAAACAAGGACGTGGTTTCAGATCTGTAAACACTCCGGCGTTCTGCTGAGAGAAAAAGACCAACCAACCCCGAAACAAGACTAAGTAGAACCTTCACCCTGTGGAGAAGAACCTCGAAGACCGGCCTCTGAAGATCAGCTCAAACAAGACCAACTTTTTTAGCAATTTTCCTGCAGATGGAGGAGGAAGCAAAACAAACATTTGAGCAGAAGAGGTGGACCTCAAACATCGCTTTAGCCCTCAACTTCTCCTCTCAATGTTTCCCCTCTATGAGGTTCAGCTCTTGATGAATGGCAATGACCCTTTGATTTGATTGTCCCTGAACTCAACCTCGATGATCGTCATCTATCTTTTATCTCCTGGTGTCAATCCACGCGATGGTGTTCAGCACTGACTGGGAGTTCCTCAAGGCTCCGCCTCGGTTCCTCTCCTTTTTGTCGTTCATGATTTAGGCACAAACTCGAGCGACGTTCCTCGAGATCGGACATACTTTGGTTACATTTCCGGTTCTGCTTCAAGCCTCTCGCTGTAAATGAAAGGACTTCCCGTTTGAATTCCAAGTTTTTTTATTTCATTTAAAAATCTCTCGGGTGAGAATTCGGTTCTCGGCCTTGAAGGTCACCAGAGGAACGGAGAACCGAGACAGGAGAACGAGAGTCTCCCAAAACAAAGATGGCGTTTCGCTTTATTGACGGGATTTGTGGAACCTCCTCGTCGGCATGGAAATAGACGCTTGGAGTTTATTTATTGTTAGGGGATTTTAGAGTTAGCGATGGAGCAGGGGTTAGCATGGGATGCCGGTACAACGTTTCCTTCAAAATAAAAACAGGGGATGATGTCAGCCCAAAGTGAGGTGCCCGGCGGCCATCTTTGCAATAAATCCGTTTTCTCTGGATTAGCCGACAGCTGCCGGATCAGCCGGGGCTCGGGACTGAGCCGCGGCTTGCTAGTTTCAACGTCCGAGGAACCGGGTCACGGAGAACATTCGGACCGGGTCCGACCTCATCCGCCAATCAGTGGGCCGAATCAAGACATACATGTTTTAAATAAACGGACAGAAAAAAAGTTTGGAAGATTATTTTAAAAAGCCGACTCATTTGGGGGAATTTAGCTCGAAAGAATGCTTGGCAAAAAAAAAGAGGAATGAGTGGATTAAAAAACGATTGGACCGTTTCCTGCACGCGCTCAGAAGTCGTGCCCTTCCAAAGTAAAACAGCGTCCCTACTTCCTGCGGGGCGGCCGTGACGCCGTGTCCGTTTCCTGTCGGTCACTCACCGTTCGGCGGGCCGAGCCTCTGCGCCTCAGGTCGCCTCGCCCCGTGGAGATCCCCGGTGGGCCCCGCCGCCGCGCCGCCTCCCTTATCAACCCGCCGCCCGCGTCAGCTGACACCGCGCCGCCGCCCGATTGGCCGGAGGGGACGTTCATAAAAGGAGGAGCGGCGGCAGAGCAAAGCTCCGGCCCGGCGATGCTCCAATCCCACGGCTATTTATGGGAAACGCCTGTCGTCCCGGCGTCCATCCCTCCATCCCTCTGTCTGCCCATCCTTTTCTCACTCCTTCCATTTATCTGCCCGTCACTCCTCCCGTCCCTCCGTTGGTCTGTCACTCCTTTTCAGACTTCACTCCTCTTATCTGTCCATCCGTCTGTCCATCACTCCTCTTATCGGTCTGTCACTCCTCCGATCACACCGTCAATTCAGCTCTTGATCCATCCATCCAACCATCCTTCCATCCATCCATCCATCCATCCTTCCATCCATCTGTCCGTCTGTCCATCCGTCTGTCCATCCTTCCATCGCCTCAATCCATTTGACACTCCCTCCATCGTCAGTCCATCCGTCCGTCTCTCCCTGTCTCCGGGCCATTTGTCCGTCCGTCCATCCCTCATCTATCTATCCATCCGTCCATCCCTCATCTATCTATCCATCCGTCCGTCCGTCCGTCCCTCATCTATCTATCCATCCGTCCATCCCTCATCTATCTATCCATCCGTCCATCCCTCATCTATCTATCCATCCGTCCGTCCGTCCCTCATCTATCTATCCATCCGTCCGTCCATCCCTCATCTATCTATCCATCCGTCCGTCCGTCCCTCATCTATCTATCCATCCGTCCGTCCATCCCTCATCTATCTATCCATCCGTCCGTCCGTCCCTCATCTATCTATCCGTCCATCCCTCATCTATCTATCATCCGTCCGTCCGTCCCTCATCTATCTATCCATCCCTCCGTCCCTCATCTAACTATTCGTCCGTCCGTCCTTCCCTCATCTATCTATCCATCC
>CAAKHD010012584.1:0-11145 GCA_901007705.1 Fistularia tabacaria | reverse complement strand
GGGGGGGACCCAGCCCCCCCCCCCCCCCCCACACACACACACAGTTTTTTCCCACTGACTAATCCTCATTCTGTCTGCCAGTGTGTGTGTGTGTGGGGGGGGGGTGTTGGACGGACTTACAGCTCCTGACAGCCTCCCTGGCCCAGATTCAGGAGTGACACTTCCTGAACGGGGGAAGAGATCCTGGATGGATGGATGAATGAATGGATGGATGGATGGGTGGCTGCCCCCCCCTCCACACACACACACACACACACACACACACACACTCTATCAAAGTGGCGTTTTCTACATCAGAACCGAAGATCAGTTATTGTGACCCCCTACCAGAACTCGGGGAAGCCGTGCAGAAACAGCATGAGCGGCTTTCCTCTCTCTCCGGCGGCGACGTAGTGGAACCTGAGACCCGACTCCTGAGGGAGAGAACGCAGGGTGGTTACTCGAAGTTTTCTGAGGATCCAGAGGAACCGGGCCACGGAACCAGAACCCGTGAATCTTCTTCATTGGATGAATGTTCCCGTAACGCAGCGGTTCTCAGAAAGTCATGACCCCCGATTGTTAAAGACGAATTCAATTGATATCTATGCAGCTTATCCTGCATGGAAGATCACGAGGGTGGCATTCCAAGGTGACACTGGTCTAGGAGGCGGGGCTTAACCTGGACTTCACCTGTCAATCATACAGACACATCCAATCGTTCACCCTCTCATTCAAACCTATCGACCATTTAGTCTTCAGCTAACCAGATGGCTGTTTTTGGACTGTGGGAGGAAGGAGAACCTGGAGAAAACCCAACCCAGGGAGGTGGTTTTAACATTAACCGAAAAGTTGCTGTGGCCCCGACTGGTGACATTTAACAAAAAAAAAAAAAATCCTTTACCCCATGGAGTCAAATCTGAACTGAGATTATTGTTTGTTTGTTTGACTGATGGAGGATGTCAATTCAATAGATAGATAGATAGATAGATGGACGGACAGACGGATGAATCACAGTTTGGGAGATTAAATTACAATTATTGTCAAACACATAAATGAAACCACAGCACACACACACAGACACACATCCAGTGTATCTATATAGTGTAACTACTGTGTGATATGTGTTCTATACATACATATATTACCTGTACACTTCTACTTGTAAATTATGTGTATAGCTCCTGTCTAGTCAAAAGGACATATCCATCTGTATAATATGCTCACCGCATCCTATCTGTAAATGATCGAACATGTACAATATTCATCATAGCTGCGCCTACTGCTCTGCATCCGGTTGCCGTGTACTTGTATTGCGTGTAATGACAATAAAGTTGCAATGTAGGCGACACGCAAACACGCTTGTCAAAAACTACAATACAAAACAGCACATCCGTATGAACTCCTCTTGATCTGAACTCCAAAATATTCTCTCCCGGCTCTCATTGCTTATCAAATAGCTGTTAATAAGCTTGCGGCTGAGTTATTACACTGTTATTACGGGCGGAGCTGTTCGTTCAGCACCAGCCGCCACCACCTCCTCCCTCCCTGCACACGCACACACGTAAACAAACACGCGCACCCGTACGTGCGCGCGCCTTACCTTGATGCGAACGTAGCAGTGGGTTCCCAAGGACGTGTCATTGAGGCACGCAGGGGGGGTCTCCCGCACCCCCCAGCGGAACGTGGCCGTGGGCCTCAGGACGACGCTCCAGCAAAGTTTGAGCGCCGCCACGGCCGCGCACAGCGCGCAGTAGCCGTAGACCAGCGCCCAGAAGCCAGCCGCCCGCAGCCGCCGCGCCAGGCCCCGCGCGCACCACAGCAAGTTGCGGAGCAGCCACGCCATCTTCGCATCGCCGCGGGGTGGGAGTGCGGGGGTTGTAGCTGGGACCGGTCCGGCGCCACGCCACGCCACGCCACGCCAAGCCACGCCGCGCGACCCCCGCTCGGCTCCGCGGCACCGACGCCGCTACGTGAACTGGGAGGATCCCGGTTCGGTTTGGGACGGGTGGAGGTGGGGCGTCACGTCCGTTCCCCACGCGTGCGTGACGCAGTGCGCGTTCGACCCCGGAGACGGCGTCGCGGCTCCGGTGACCGGCGGACGCGAATGAATGAGAATCCCACGGCGACGGAGGTCGGCGGGCGGGCGGGCGGGCGCGCGGAAGGGGTGGCGGCGGGGTTTACGGTAATCTCAGCGCGGGGGTTCGGCTGCAGTCGGGAGTCACGACAGACTCTCAATTCACATCACGGCGGGCGGGAATTGTTGTTCGTTTCGGATTACCTGCAAATGACCTCCCACGTCTGACGCGACGTGCGGGGGTTTTGATTCGTGGGAGGCGCCCCCCCCCCTCTCCTTTCAGATTTTTTCATGCGCGCCGCTACTCGGTAATTACGGTAGCGCGAACTCGACAGGAGAGAATAGAGGCTCTGCGGCTGTGGCGGGAAAAAATATAGACAATGACAGTCTGGAAAAATTCTTATAAGAAAAAATAAATTGGGTTGTCGAATCAAAAATATACGGTTATAATATATAGACTGTCAAAAATTACAAGTATATGTAAATAGGGAATGAAAATACAAACGATTGCTCTAATGAACCAATGAGTTCATCAAGGGCTGTATCTGACGACTAAGTCTGAAAATAATAATTACATTACACTCAATAATAAAAAAAAACAACTCGACTTGTTTTACTGTTTAAAAAGAGCGAACTTTGGGACCGAAAATAACTTTTTTTGGAAAGTCTTGAAAAATTTTTTTTTTTTTAAGATAGTGGCTTTGTCCCCTGTCCCCCAAACAAAAAATTAAAAAACTTGACCTAATAGTTCCAAATATACATTTTTTTTGGCAGTGAGGTGGTTGCTAAAATCTGACAACAAAAAGACCTCTGATTGTGAATTATAAAACATATATATTCTATATTGAACGGCATAATTAAGATATTTATAAAACAGTGAAACTTTCTAGAAATAAAAACAAAACATCTAAAAAGTGTCCTTTCAAAATCAAGGCATGACAATAATAGTGTTAGTGACATCGTTTGGGTAAAGTCATACAGCGGCCCATATGTTCTTCGGCAGACCTCTGTAACAAGTTGAGTTTTTGACTGACCTCAACCGGAGATCCAACATAAGCCTTTCCTGGGATCCCTGGTGAAATTCCAGCATCAGCAAATATCTGAAATATTTGGACTCCCCGGTCCCACCCCTGGTTGTTCACCTGGTCGGGGATTCTAAATGGATCCGCCTTCTGCCATGTGATAGGCTGATGAGGCAGGAGTGAATAAAGCGGCTGCACGCAGTGACGCCGTTTGCTTAGTGAAAATAAGTTTTATTTCGTTTTTTTTTTGTTTTTTTAAAAAAAAACTAAAGTAGCATCTAGAAAAGTGGAACACGCAGAACCTGCTGACAAGTCTAACAGAACATTCTAGAACAAAGTGCAGTGTAGAAATCATAGAATTTGGGATTTTTCCCCAAACAAGAGCTTAGGATTCGGTTGAATTCTAACCAGGGACAACCAGTCAGGACTGAAATATCCATGAAGAGCAATGGGGTGGGGTGGCGATGACGACAAACAACCAAGGGTGTGCATGTGAAGTGCACATCACTGAGCAGCATGATGAGAGGGATTGAACGGCAACAGAACTGAATTCGACAGCATGACATTGTAATAGCAGTGTATTAAACATGTATCAGCCAATCCTTGGCAGAGAAAGGGGGCACTCCCCATCCTGCAGTGCAACACATACAAATTTTGGAGTATTCTTTGTTATTTTTCCTTTTTAATTATAATCCAACTCTTTGGACTGAAGATACAAAGAGGTTCAGGTGTGGTTCCTGACGCAGATTCTCAGTCCAGGTTCAGCTCGAACGTGGCCATGACATCCTGCTGCAGGGTCATGTCGATGCACGACATCTGGGAGGGAGGGAGAGAACACATACACACACAGCTGGAGTCAAAGGGTGGCGGCAGAGCGCATGGAACTGGACGAGAACCTAGCGGAAACCCACAGCTTCTCTCCGCCGGCGTTCCTGTTCTTTGCGGCGGGCCAGGTCTCGGTCCTGGTCCACCTGGGAGGTGGGCACCTGTGTCTCAGCGGGCATCTGCAGCTCCGTATCTCTGAGGTCGTCTGAGGGCGGGGCATATGTGCAGATGCGCTGCATCTCAAGATCTTCGTCGTAGAATGTTGGGTTCTTCTCCGCAGGTTCTGCGTAGCTGCAACCAATTCACGACAAAAACGTGAAGAATACGCCGGCCAAATCCCCCCCCCCCATGAGCAGAGCGGCTACCTCTTCTCACAGGTGTTTTCCCTCATCTGCCTCTTTTTCTCGCGCTCCTCCTTCTCCATGGCCGCCCTTCGGAACAGCTGGAAGCTCTCCCTGGACGACTTGATGGCGGTGGGGGCGACCGACTGTCGGACGAAGCGGGCCCATGACTCGCCGTTTCTCACAACAACGTCCTGTGGGACGCACGGCCCCAGTCAGAAGGGCTGTACATGAACTCAGCCACTAGGGGGCAGGGGGGGGGGGGCAACACCGAGACGAAATTTTAGCCGACGACCGAGCCCCCCTAGTGGCAGCCGACTGGAACTTCCAGGAAGAGCTGCAGTGGTGTCCTGTCGAGTGACGATCATCCTGCGTCTTCAATATTCTAAGCCATTCACAGCTGTCATCGGGGCAGGAGGCGGGGCTTACTCTGGACTGGGAAAGCTGTCAATCATCCAACCCTTCACACCCCTCCTGAATGGGGCTTATTTTTCTGTACTTTGTTCGGAATGAATACAGGGGACAGCCAATCCCAGCTGGCCCTGGGGTCAGAGGCAGGGCTTAACCTGGGACCTTCAACTGTCAATCATCCACCGACCATTCACCCTCTCATTCACACCTACAGATGAGTTAGTCTTCAATGAACTACTGTTTTTGGACTGTGGGTGGGAGATGGAGAACCTGGAGAGAACCCAGGCAACCAGGACAAAGCGCTCATGTGACTGACTTGTCAGGTGGAAGATTCCGATCAGTCCTACCTTCTTAAGGGTGGTGAGTTTGTCCAGCGTCGTGGGGTTGCACGGCGTGCAGGGGAAAGACTCGCCTAGCATCTCACATTCGTCGCTGCATCTGAAATCTGTTATAATGCATATATTACACGGGGATTGGTTTCATGCACGCAGTAGCTCAGACATACATTACCTGACACGGTGTACTCGGGAGTACATCATCAATGTATTACCTTCACACACATCACTGAATACACACCAGGGAAGATATAATGCTACGCAAGGCTTCAGGCCTGCTGGCAGCAGGTCATGCTGCGAGTGCATTTCCATTTGAATATAAATAAGTCACACCGCTGACAGGCGGTAATCCACCATCGCACGGCTTGCCGTGCACACCCTTCCTGGTGTGTTTCGGACTCCCCTCCCAGCTCTGAATCCTGATAAGGCTTTGGTGTATTTACACTCAGAGGTGTTCACACACACTGCAACTATCATCTGGTATCCGTGGAGAAAAGATGTCCGCGGCGGCCAGTCAAGGTTGTTTAGAGTATTATTTTCAGATGCGAGAGGTCGGATGTTGTGACAGAACCAAACTCATCTTGTTGAAACCCGATCGTTTTGGATAAATTGTCTGGGGGGGGGGGTGTATGTGAATCAACTTAAACATGGCGGTGACTTACTGCCCTTGGCGTCGTCTTTGAAGGGGAGGGGGCTGTCACCCAGTGGGGAAAGCACAGCACCCTGCGCATGAGACAAACCGCAAATCATCACATTAACGTGCGGAAATATTAACAGTGAGTTACATTAAAACGAGGCAACGCTGACTCTCTCTCCAGGTGTTGTTGGCTCCGCCTCCCTGCCAGTGGAGACTCTGTTGGGGGCGGAGCCTGGTATCTCTGCTGGAGTCCCACCAGACAGAGGAGCGCCCCCCCCACTTCTCCAGAGTGTGCTCCACAGGGTGTGACCAAACCTGCTGGTTGCTCAAATGGCTAATTCTGCAGCTAAACCGACAGCCACTTGTTGGCGGGAATCAGCCAATCAATAAAAAAAAGAAAAAAAAAAGAAGATTAATCTCAAAGGTTTTTCATCTGTGAGCTCCTGATTGGATGTTGATGACCAACTCGCTGACAGTCAGCATCACTACATCCCTTTTTAATGAAAGATGTTTCAATCATCTAGAATTGATTCTCAGAGCAATAATCCAGCTGAGGTCAAAATTATACTTGAGGCCTCACAACTTCATCTACCTGCAGTGAGTGGTCTTGATTAAGGCGGGACCCTCGCTTGCTGAGAGATGATTGACAGTTGAGATTCACCGCTGAGCCTGTGTGTGTTTGGGTCATTTGGGACAAACCAGGCATTGACTCTTATACCCAGAGCAACACCAAAGGTCAAGTGACCTTCACACGCTACAACCCGGCTGTCAAACGAACATTTCCCCACGACAGAATCCTGGCCTTCCAGCGAGGGTGGGGGGGGGTTAAGTGGACAGGCATGGGAGAAACGGGAGCTTCGGTTGGCTGTTCGGTTACAGTTCGCACCTCGAATCTGACGGAAGCCCAGTCCAGCAGCACTCCTGGAGAAATCAAGGGGGACAGGAGCGCAGACAGATCTGTCAAACACAGGACACAAAAGGGATTCTCAGCCGCCAAGTCTGGAGGTCTCCCGTCCACAGTGAGCGCCGTGGAAAAAGCGGGTCAGTTTTTGCACCCGTGAAGGACATGGAACATATGGGCAGAAGGGAGCAGGTGGTGGAAATGACGATGGTGTCATTTGTAATGCGGCGCCGTGAGAGCAGTGGATGTCAGTGACAGAGTCGTGAATGTGTAAGGTTGGGGAGGAAGAGGACAGAATACCAAAAGGGTATTTTTACTATTACCAACTACTTCAGGAGGTCTCATTGGCAGAGGCCAAGACTGAATGATAAACTCAAGAACAGAATACAATGACAGTGCATTTCCTGAATGGGGAATTTTTCTGTACTATATTGATCCCATTAGCCAATTAATACAGGGGAGGACCAACCCCAGCTGGTCCCTGGGGTGAGAGGCGGGGCTTAATCTGGACAGGTCAGCTGTCAATCAAGATCAAGAGACATCCATACTGTTCGCCCTCTCATTCACACATATGGATAATTTAGAGTCTACAATGAACCCACTGACTGCTTTTGGATTGTAGAAAGAAGACTGAGAACCTGGAGAACGCAGGTGGGACCACATGGAACAGTAAAGTCCTTGAACCTTCTGTCCGTGAGGGCTCTGCACTGAACATTCTTGTGTGTAAAAACTGCCCAGACCCTGCGATGGGATCTGAGGCGATGAAGAGTCACCTGGGGGAGACAGCATCTGCTCCTCACAGGTCTGGTCTGCCAGTTGCGTGGCGGAGTGTGTTGGCGAGGTTGCAGCGGGAGCGTGCTCGTACGCCTCCACTGAAGGCTTCGGCAAAGTCTTTGTCTGCAGCGGCTGCTGCTTCGGACAGGTGGAGCGGCGTGCCCTCAACTGTAGGGCAAGTTACTATGATTCAAAACAAGACTGATGGTCTGAATTCTGCAAGAATTATGATGCACTCACCTTTGTCTTCAGTGCTTGGTTCAACCTTTCAGTCTTATGCTTCTTGGTTTTTGGCCCTAAAAGACACACCGGTGAAGACTTAGAGAAACCTACCGACTCGAGGCCACTCGATGTCTTCCCACCTGCCAGCTAATCTACACAGCTGCCCCAGTAGGCTGTGGCAAGTCTGCAAACCCCCTGTCTCTGTTTTCATCAATGCCCTGGAAACTTCTCAAGACTCAGTGGAGAGTCTCCTGTCAATTATCCTTCTGGTGAGAGGGAGAGGAGCTAAGGCCAGAGTGGCGAGGAGCAGCCAACCTGATTCAGAGTCGCTCCCTCCAGAGGGGCTGCTGCTACTGATATTGTTGACGCCAAACGTCGAGCTGCTGCTGCTGCTGCTGCTGCTGCTGCTGCTGCACGAGAGCCAAGGAAGGCAGCACATGTCCAGGAGGCTTTTAGTCACTGAGATACAAAAGACCTGAACTAAGTTAATGTAGAAAAACCGGGAAAAGCCTGATTTATCTTCTGAAGGCCATAAAAGCTGCATTTGAAAAGTAAATTTTCCATTTTGACAGGATTAGTCAACACACAGTTGATATTATTCAGAGCCAAAACAAAGTTACTTGTCAGCCAAAAGAGCCTTTTACCTCCTGGCTTCTTGTACTTGGCCTGGTTCTGCTCTTTAGCGACAACCTGAGACTTCCTGCAGCTCTTAACCTTTGGCGCCTGCTTTCCTCCTGCAGTCTTCACTCTTTTTGCTGCCAGAGGGGAGAGAGAGAGAGCGGTCGACATGAAAACAACAGGCCACGTGGCAGATCGGGCCTCGGTGAAGCAGCGGTCCACTCACCACTTACACCGGTGCTGCGTTTGCTCAGGCAGGCGGAGACGAAGCTCTGCAGGGCCCTCAGCGTTGAGGGCTTGAGCTGCTCAAAGTCCACCTCGATCTCCTCCATGGGACAGTCTTGTAGACAGGCCTCCCGGGAGTGGATGATGCTCACCAGCTTGCCCAGCGCGTTCCCGGGCAGCTTGTCGATGTCCAGCCTCAGTTGCTTCATGTCCTGGTAGGACATTGGCCTTGACTGATCCCCGGCCTCCGCCTTCAGAAGTGGTCTTTGACCGCTGCTGCAGTCTCCAGGCCTAGACACACACAGAGCTCCTGCTGTGAGACTGTTCTCTCCTGTCCTCAGACACCAGAGAACGAGGGATGGCTACGTACAGAGCTGAGCTCATTCTGTGGTTCGTCTTCTCCAAAATGCCAAGGTGTTTGGATTTGGACTTCAGCTTAGCAATATCCTTTTCTTTCTGCCTCTTTTCCCTTTTCAACTTGCTCTTCTTGGCGGGTTTCATTGGGGGGTCTTGGGTGAGCTTCTTCAGCTGGTTGCTGACCGCTTTCAACTAGAAACACAGTCCAGAGGGACATGAACGAGCTCTTTAGGGCGCTGCTTCCCCGTTGTGGCTGCCATATAAAAACCACCAACCCGCTCCTCCAGGTGGAACAGCTGGGAGGACACCTCTTCCGACGAGCGATCCGCCTCCGAAGAGCTCTCGCTGTCCGAGCTCGAGGTAGTGGATGGAGATTTGGCTCGGTCTTCTTTCCCCTTGTCCGCCCACTGAGGGGCCGCGGCACAAACCTCCGGCTCTTGCGGGACCTTTGAGAATCGAGCTTCGAACACTTCCTGTTGACGGAGAATTTCAATGCTGACTTAATATGTTGGGAAAACAAACATGTTTCTTGAGTAAGTATTTCAGGTGCATTTATCCTTTTATTTTACTCGCCAGTACTACACGTCACTAGCGTGTAGCTTACTTCTACATAAATCCCCAAATTATATTTTCTCGACTGTCCACCTCTGTGGCATACAACTTGGGGTGTGTCTCCGTGAGTTACCTGCAATTTCCTGGCCATGTAGACCACCTGATGGGAGGCGGGGTTGTACATGTAGCAGTTGGAGAACATCAGTCGTACGTCGGCAGCAAACTCTTGTGCATTTCCATACGCGCGTTGGTCCATCTTTTTCTGCGGGGACAGCAGTCTGAGTCACTGCAAAGCTCAATATGCACTGAATTATCAGAAGCACAATAATACATTGACTTACCTTGAGTGTAATTCGTTCCGTGACCGGGCTCGTAACTCAATTTGCTTTTATATCAAATGAAATTCCCCATTACAATTAACTGAAATGCTATTAATCTGTTCCAGCCTCCTGTTCTTGATACGTGCTTTTAGATAAGAAAAATTATGCTTTATAAATAAATGTATTAAAAAAATAAAAATCAAAAAAAATCAAAAATCAAAATACACAATAAATTTGCCTTGACAATCGGACAAAGATGCCGTTGGCGGTGATCAGTGGAGGGTTTTTTTTTTTCCATTTCATGCTCTATTGCTTAACTTAACTTACTCACTATACACTTAATCCTACAATGTATTGCTAAATTTAACTTGCACACCATGCTACACTTTAATGCAGGCTCAGGGCGGCACAGGCCAGTGTCTCCTGGAGCCAGACTCAGGGGGCACAGGCCAGTGTCTCCCTGAGCCGGTCCCAAGCCCGGATAAATGCAGAGGGTTGTGTCAGGAAGGGCATCCGGCGTAAAACTTTTGCCAAAACCAAATATGCGAATCACACCTAAAAATTTCATACCGGATCGGTCGAGAAGAATGCCAGATAGACTTGTGAGCCTGAAACTAGAAATATAAGGTGTGATGCTCAATGTTGTCAGTGGCTATGCCCCACAGGTAGGATGTGAGTTACAGGAGAAGGAGAAGTTCTGGAATGAGATGAACTGATGCAGAATATCCACAGAAATGAGAGAGAGGTAATTGGGGCAGAATTCAATGGACATGTGGGTGCAGGCAATAGAGGTGATGAAGAAGTGATGGGCAGGTTTGGTATCCTGGATAGGAACATAGAGGGACAGATGGTGGTAGACTTTGCAAAAAGGATGGAAATGGCTGTTGTGAATACTTTTTTCCGAAAAGACAGGAACATAGGGTAACCTATAAGAGCGGAGGTAGGAGCACGCAGGTAGACTACATCTTGTATGGACGAGGTCATCTGAAAGAGATCAGTGACTGCAAAGTAGTGGTAGGTGAGAGTTTAGCCAGACAGCATAGGATGGTGGTTTGTAGGATGACTCTGGTGACAAGGAAGATGAAGAGGACAAAGGTAGAGCAGAGAACAAAGTGGTGGAAGCTGAAAGGGGAGGAGTGCTGTTTGGTTTTCAGGGAGGAGATGAGAAAGGCTCAATGACTGGACTGACTCGATGACTGGACAACTACAGCTAATGTGATCAGGGAGACAGGTAGGAGAGTACTCGGTGTGTCGTCTGGAAGGAAAGTAGATAAGGAGACCTGGTGGTGGAATGAGAAAGTGCAATAATGTATCCAGAGAAAACGGTTAGCAAAGAAGAAGTGGGACACTGAGAAGATTGAAGAGAACAGACAGGAGTACAAGAAGATGCAGCATGAGGTAAAGATAGAGGTAGCAAGGAAAAAACAAAGGGCATACGATGACCTGTATGCTGGGTTGGACAGTAAGGAGGGAGAGAATGATTTATAGAGGTTGGTAAAACAGAGAGATAGAGATGGAAAGGATGTACAGTAGGTCCGGGTGATTAAGGATA
>CAAKHD010012582.1:44293-66028 GCA_901007705.1 Fistularia tabacaria | reverse complement strand
TATGTATATGTATATGTAGTAGTAGTAGTCTTAGTCGTATATGTAGTAGTGTTTATAGTAGTAGTAGTAGTAGTAGTAGTAGTAGTATAAGTCATAGTAGTAGTAGTAGTAGCATATGTAGTAGTAGTAGTCTTAGTAGTATATGTAGTAGTAGCAGTAGTAGTAGTAGTAGTAGTAGTAGTATATAGTAGCAGTAGTAGTAGTAGTAGTAGTAGTAGTAGTAGTCATCTTAATAGTAGCAGTAGTAGTAGTAGTATATATAGTAGCAGTAGTGTTAGTAGTATATGTAGTAGTAACAGTAGTAGTAGTAGTCTTAGTAGTATATGTATTAGTGTTTATAGTAGCAGTAGTAGTAGTAGTAGTATAAGTCATAGTAGTAGTAGTAGTAGCATATGTAGTAGTAGTAGTCTTAGTATATGTAGTAGTAGCAGTAGTAGTAGTAGTAGTATATATAGTAGCAGTAGTAGTAGTAGTAGTAGTAGTAGTAGTAGTCATCTTAATAGTAGCAGTAGTAGTAGTAGTATATATAGTAGCAGTAGTAGTAGTAGTAGTAGTAGTAGTCGTCTTAATAGTAGTAGTAGTAGTGTTTGTAGTAGTAGTAGTAGTAGTAGTAGTGTTAGTAGTATATGTAGTAGTAGTAGTAGTAGTAGTAGTAGTCTTAGTAGTATATGTTGTAGTGTTTATAGTAGTGGTAGTAGTAGTAGCATAAGTCATAGTAGTAGTAGTAGTAGCATATGTAGTAGTAGTAGTCTTAGTAGTATATGTAGTAGTAGCAGTAGTAGTAGTCGTTGTAGTAGTAGTATATATAGTAGCAGTAGTAGTAGTAGTTGTAGTAGTAGTAGTATATGTAGTATTAGTAGTAGTATAAGTTGTAGTAGTAGTAGTAGTATATGTAGCAGTGTTTGTAGTAGTAGTATTAGTAGTAGTATAAGTTGTAGTAGAAGTAGTAGTATATGTAGTAGTGCTTGTAGTAGTAGTAGTATATGTAGTAGTGTTTGTAGTAGTAGTAGCAGTAGTATAAGCCGTAGTCGTAGTAGTAGTATATGTAGCAGTAGTATTCCAGAACTCCATGAAGTCATCCAACCCTCCCCTCTTTCATTCACTCTTCTCCCATGGTGCTGCCCCCACTCTCCCTCCCACTTCCACAGCCGAGACCAGCGGTGTGTGTGCGGTGTGAGCAGGACCGCAGCGGACCGGGGAAGGACGTCGGGGCTCCCGCGGGTCTCCACGGACGTCTTCCCCGCTCCGGAGGTCCCGTTGGTGCTGACGGATGCCCCTCTCCGCGGCACACAGGTCAGGAGGCATCCTTGACGGGCCGGGCCGGCCGTTCATCATCCCCCTCCTCCGCCGCGCCGAACCCCCTTCCATTCTCCCGCTCCCGTTCAAGCCGCGACATGACGGATGGCGGGCGCCAGAAAGGCGCTCGCCGAAATCCGTCCCCCCCCTGCCTTTTTTTCATCTTTTCATCTGATTGCTTCTTTTTCTTTCACCTCCTCCTTTGGCCATCCTGTGCTATCCATCTCCCCCCCCCTCCTCCTCCACCGCCGCTGCTTAATGGCTCACCGATGTTTTTCAATTTAGCTTCAATCTACGAGCTGACATGTTGCTGAGGTAAGGCGAAGACTCACCTTTGTCCCGCCAAAGGAGTGTTTTCTGTCATTCTGACACTCTTCAAACTGGCTCATAAGCATTTCTATGTACGGCTCACGAAAAGAAAAAAGGGTCGGTTCTTAGAGATGCTTTTTTTTTTTTTTTTTTTCCAGATGTAGCGCGGGGGAACGTTAGCCGCTTCGGCGAAGCGCAGGTCTCACGACGGCTCGAGCTTAGATTTGGTTCAAGGTGAAAAACAACCAACGAAGAAGAAGAAGAGGAGGACGGCGAGGACAACGTGGAGGTGACGCTGCCACAGCGTTCATGGGAAAATAACCGTGGACTCTCAGAGAGTTGAGGGTTATTTTTTTATCTTCTCCCTGCACAGAGTGAAGTACCCCGTTAGCCGCTAGCTAACTCCGCATTTATGGAAAACCACCTCTGAGGGGAAGCAGGCCAGAAGAAGAAGAAAAAGAAGAAAAAGCTCTTTGTCAACTCCTTTCTCGCAGAAAACGTCTGGGCGGTAACCATTGATGTTTTTTGTTTTTTTCTAAAAATGGCACTAAGTGTCCGGTAAAATAAAATAAAATAAAATAAAATAAAATAAAATAAAATAAAATAAATAAATAAATTAATTAATTAATTAAAAAAAAGAAAAAATAATTAAAATAAATAAATAAATGAATAAAAAGAAGAAAAAAAATGGCGTAGGAGGTAGCTAAGATAAGCTCAGCTAAGCTAAGCTAAGCTAAGCTAAGATAAGCTAAGATAAGACAAGATAAGATAAGACAAGGTAAGATAAGACAAGGTAAGATAAGATAGGGGGAACTTTTTTGTCGCAGCAGCGCAATGATAACAATATCAATAAATATGAGTATAAATATAAATAAGGGATACAATTAAAAGACAATACAGCTCTAGCGACAGAGGGTCCGTTGTTTCCGGTTCCACTGCTGGACCAATGTAAAAAGATCGGGAAAAAAACAAAACTGAAAAAAGTTCTGGGAACTCCGAAAAAGTTCCCAAAGTGAGAAAAACCTCTTGCAGGAAAACCGCTGACCAGTGACTGCAGTCATTTCTTGAAAATGGTTGTCAGCAAGAAGAAATTAAAACGGCCGTGGCTTAGGAGTTCCGACAATCACCGAGGAGACACAACTGCCTGGCCCCTACGTCCCATGAGTAGGAGCAGCAGTTGGAGCTGAGATAGTTCACGGGCCAGAGGGTCCGCGGTTTCTGGTTCCACTGCTGGACCAATGCACAAAAATTGGAGAAAAAAAACAACCTGAAAAAAGTTCCAGGAACTCCGAAAAAGTTCCCAAAGTGAGAAAGCCTCTTGCAGGAAAACAGCCAACCAGTTACCGCAGAAGTGAAAACCGTTGAGAAGAATCTAAAACGGGCGTGGCTTAGGAGTTCCAGCAGTCACCGAGGAGACATGTTCGTCAGGCACCTACTGTTCGTCCCATGAGTTCCTAGTAGTAGCTCAGATAGTTCTCAGGCCCAGAAGGTCTCTGAACCGCAAACTGCTCTGACCGTGTGAAAGCAGCTTTGGACAGGAATGCATCCGAAGTTAGCGTTGATAAACCACCGCTTCTGATTCGCCGGTCGGAAAGCATTGATCTCGGGTTCCCCGCGGCTGCCGGGGAGCATACCCAGGGGTCTTCGCTCCCTCGTAACCTCCCCCTCCGTCCACAAAAACACACATTGGCGCCAAAAGTCATGGAGCATCAGAATGTAACCCCCAAAAAATACAAAAATGATCGGGGTCCGAATCGCCGTCCGTCAAAGCAAGAGGGAGCGTCTTTCCTGGCTGGAGACGGGCCCGTCAGCCGGCTCGCTAACGGGAGGCCGGCTTGATAAACGGAGTAATTCATCATCAATTTTCCCCGGCGAGACGGCCAAAGACTTCCTCTCCGCGAGGAAGGTAAGGGAAGGGAAGGGAAGGGAAGGGAAGGGGCGGGGGGGGCTGTCCTCCATGATTAATTTGAATATACACGGCTACAATAACATTAATGCTGATTGCTGATTAGGTTCACATCCATTATGGCCCAAACAGCCCCGCATTTCCATCATTCTTCTACCTCTTTCATCACCCTGTCATTATCCCTCCATCTCATTTTCTCCATCGGTATCTTAAATCTCCGCCCGCCGCCCCCCCCCTTCGGATGCTCGGCGCTAAAGAGGTGCGGAAAGCAAAAGAATGAACCCAGATAATTAGCTAGGTGCTCTCCGCTGCTTAATAACGAATCGGTAGATAAGCAGGATATATCGAATCATCCCGTTTTCTCTCGACAGGCCGTTTGTTCTCCGTCTCCTTGCGAAATTGGGTGATGCCGTTTACTTGATAGCACAGAGGTGGTCTTATTTAGCACCAGTGCGGTGGACACCGAGTCCTAACTTTGACACCAAAGCGTTGTGAAGAGTTGTTCAGCACGGACAGGGCTAACTCACATGCCAAAGGGCTACCGAAGCAAAATATTGTAGCTTGGCGGCAAACGCATGTCACGAAAGGCAATGCTGCGAAAGTCCAGTGCCTTCATGATGAGGGTATTCACTCATTTTAGCTGGTGGACAAAGGGACCAATGAAAACAAACTGCAGACCAAAGGAGAACCCAAGTCCGCTTTGGCGAAGCAAGTCCTTTTGGTTACCTGGAAATTACATGCTAGCACTGGGAATAGAGAAGCAAAATAATGAGCCCTTTTTCCACAGAAATCATTTATTACCTGGAACTTATTCACTCTGGGAAAGGAGTTCCGGGTAATCTCTAACAGTCCACATCTCCACCATCGTTTATTCAAATCGGGCTGCTGTAATGCAGGGAAGCGGTGAATGTAAGAGCACTGCACCTCTGCTGTACACCCTGTTGTTCTATTTTGTCAAGGACTCAAAGTACCGTGGAATAAACCGATACGCATGGCAGCTGTGGCTAAGTTGGTGGCGCAGGTGTTCCTCCTATTAGGAGGTTGGCCGTTCCATTCCTGGCGCCTCCCTTCTGCACGTCAAGAGTCCTTCGGCAAGACCTTGGGACCCAAGATGCTCATGATTGCCGTCCAGCCCCTTTGCATGGCAGTTTTCTCACCATCGGTGTGTGAGTGTGTGTCCATGAACGGGTCAATGGGCTGCTGGACTTGGACTATATTCCCTTCTTCTGCTCCAGAAAAGATCTACCCAGGGACCGGGTACTTTTTCCGGCTTAAACTTTGGAGTTGAGGGAAAGTTTGAAAGGGCGTCCAACATCCCTTGTAAAAGCTCCTGCAGTGGAGAAGGGGCTCTATTAGCGCTGGTAAGTGAATGGCTGAATGCTATCTAGTGTACAAGTGGCAACCATTGAAGTGAATGGGTACGTGCTATCTAGTTTATAATTGGAGACCATTTAAGTAACCACACGATAGCACAGCTAATCTACTCAAAATTTTGCATTGTTTTGATATCCAGTTATATCAGACGGGGGGTATTTATCGTAATTCTGCATAGCGGCGCACCACGATTAGCATCTGTGATCTGCTCACAAGCACCGGCATGGGTGACTCGCGCTGGTGACTAAGCGCGTGGTGTACAAACACCTCGGAGTAATGATGTCACCGTGGCAATTTGCACCAGAGGATGACTCAATAAACCAGAGCATTAGCCTTCAGCTACAATTTTTTTTTTTTTTTTGTAAAAATGAATAACGAAAGCCGAAACTGCTGTGGTGCCGCTGTGACCCGAGTGCAAATGAGATACCTTAATGAGTGTTCTCAGGCCGCTGCGTTAAAAATGATCAGAAATAAACAGCGGTGCCGCGCTCATGGGATGTCCTGGAGATGTTTTACAACGGTAGCACGGAGGTCACACGTAAACAAGCAGCTAGCCTCATTGCTATCGCTTATGCATTGTTATAATTACTTGCTGTGCTGTCAAGCTACTTATTTTTATTTACAACAAGTGGTGACCTAAAAGCGCTGCTTCAAATGGTATTTCCCTGCCGCCCCCCCACCCCGAGCAGCTGCCTCCATGTTCAAAGTGAGATGAGTGGTTATTTAAATCAACAAAAGATTTGACATCTGAGCTCCCCCTCTGTTTATCACGCTGTCCGGTGGCAGCTAGTGCTCATCGCGAAGACCAAAACACGATCCCTTCCAGATTCCCAAGGCTCTCCGGGGTTCTTAATCTCCTCGGTTAGTCCGTCCGGTGACAGCCAGAGTGCCGCAGCGCATACGAATCATCGCTGCCGTCCAGACCCGTCACGTAAGCTGCTTGTCTGCAGCTGCGGGCGGACAACGGAGTGGTGTTTCATCCGGTGAGCGGGGGATTTGGACCGTCGACCTTTGGCGTGGTGGAGATGAACCTTTGTCTCCATGTCATCTGTAACTCTAACAGTGTTTGACTGCACTTTGGAAACAATGCCTTCAATTGGAAACCCCTTCCTGATGATCTTTGCACACCTTTTCAAGATGGTAGTGAGATGTTCTCCACTTACATCACACCACCTGCAGCCCTCAAACAACCAGGAAAAGCCAGGCCAGAACTTGCACCTGAGCCTCAGTCCATGGGATCCAACAAGTTTCACTCCTTTGTTTAGTTACACCTTTTTCCAATCCAGGTAATCCCACAAAAGTTGCTCCTTTGTCCCCAACGAACGACGCCCCTGTTAGCATAGCAACCCTCTTAGACCTAGATTGAACTCCTCCATTTACATAACATGCCACCATAACCTAGTCAAAGTCAACTTTATTGTCAGTCCTGCCATACGCTCACACACAAAGAGCATTGAAATAGCGTTACTTTCAGACCCATGGTGCAAAAGTCCCCCAAAAAATTATAAATAATTTGTCACAGAGAACTACATTGCCGTGGAGGGGAGGCTTGTGTACTTCCATGACCCTGGAGGCCATACCGGCGAGGGTTCTACCCCCGGTAGGCCTTTCCAAGCTGGACCGGTTTCAGGGTAGAGGTCAGATGAACACCTGGTCCTCCAGGATGAGGGTTCAACCTCACCCCGTGAAACACTTCCTGTTACAGATATACGAACAAGAGAAAACCATGATATCTCGCTCAGTGAAAAAATGGACCTTCATCAGGGTGGTGAAACCTGGAAGCACCCGGAGGGCCACTAAGCTGAAAACCATCCTCTCAACCGGGGCTACAACCACCAACGGTATGTGGAATGTAAGGACCATGTTCGACGCTAGGAAAGACCGTACAAGTTGGCATCGAGATGAAGACACTTGGGGACAGCTTGAGATGCTGGCTCAGGATCGAGATGCTTGGAGAACTCTTGTCGGAGGCCTAAGCCCCAGAAGGGGGAGCGGTGTGAAAGTGCGAGACCCGCCCACAACCCTGGCAGATCTATTTGGAAACAGGTCATTAGAACTGAGGAACCCTCTGGGACGAAGGCCTGGAACGTCTTCAAGTGCAGAAATTCAAGTCCAGTTGCCACGACAAGAAGAATTCTAGGTGACCGGGATGACTGAGAACCTCCACAGACACATCACACCGTGTTTCATTCATTCATCCATTTGCGTAAGTCATTCAATCATCCATTCATTGATCCATTCATGCATTCATTGTCTCCTCTTATCCTGCACTCAGGGTCATGGAGGTGATGTAACCCATCTGCACTTCTGCACCTTGCGGTTTAATGAATTAATTCATGCATTCATTCATCCGTGAGGTTACTGGAAGCTATCCCAGCTGTGATATGGCGACAGGGAGGTTCATCCTGGACCAGCTGCCAGAAGATCACAGGTCCACATCGGAAAACATACAAGTATTGGCCCTGTAAGGCCCTTACATTCATACTTGATCATTTAACAAAGAACGCCTTATTTATCAAAGCTGAAACACTAAAGCCTTATGAAGTGCATTAAATTGCCATAAAGAGCAGGAGTGCGTAGGCAGGACGACATGTCAGCACAGCTCAGGAGGGAAAAGTCGAGACAAAGGACATAACTGTCATACTGACCCAAACTGATGAGGTCAAGTAAGGAACTTGATTGTAGAAATGAACATGATAAACAAAGACAAACAAGTAGGTACTGAGGGTTCTTTCGATAGAGGAAGTGAGTACTGCAAACGTTACAAACTTGAAGTTGCAGCCCCGGGCCGGAGGAACCGAAAAGGCATGAGGAATCAGATATCAACGCAGGCTACTCCCAGGGGGAGAAGACCAACGCTCTCCATCTAATCCTATTAACCCCTGACACTTTTCTCCACCTGTTCCAACCTGCTTCAACAGGTTTCTTTACCTCTTTTCCACCACTGCTCTGGACTGTTGACCCTAACTACTTGAAATCCTCCACCTTCTTGAACTCCACTCCCTGTAGCCTCAGCGTTCCACCCGGGTTCCTCTCATTCACACACAAATAGTCTGTCTTGCTGCAACTAACCTTCATTCCTCTCCTTTCCGGAGCATACCTCCACCTCTCTAGATGTTCCTCCAACTGTTCCCTGCTCTCACAACACATCACAATGTCATCTGCAAACATCATGGTCCATGGAGATTCCTGTCTAGCCTCATCTGTCAGCCTGTCCATAACAAGAATGGTGCTCAGATCAGATCTCTGAACAAGTCCCACCTCCACCTTGAAGTTCTCCGTTACACCCACAGCACACCTCACCACAGTGAGCATACATGTCCTGCATCAGTCCAACATACTTCTCTACCACTCCAAAAATCCTCATACAATTCAAAACTTTAAGCGAGTTAGCTAAAAATTCTTCGCCAGCCTCCGGGAGCAACCTGGAACCGAATCGAACCCTCGACCTTCTCGAATGCAGGGGCGGCGTCAGTGGTCTCAACCTTCTGGTCTACCGTACCTTCAACTGGAAGGTGACTGCAATGCATCTTCGGTTCTGTCCGCAAATCTTTCGGGACAAAAACAAACGATAATAAAAGCAGTAATTCTACACCGTGTGTAAAAGAGAAACTATTTTTTAGGTCCTTTTCTGATGCACGATACAAGCGCTGCTGGGGAGCGGCGGCGGAGGCGGTGGCGGCGGCGGCATCAGCCAGGCGAGACCCGGCCTTTGGCCCTTCTGGTCAGCAGGACGGGTTTGATGCCGTCGCAGATCTGAAGCCGGATCCTGCAGAGTCGGGCTACCCGCCGTCCGCCATGCTAATGACCCGTCTACCCGGGGCCGTTATTTTTTTCTTTTCTTCTTCATTCAACGGCATGAGCTCTGCAAAGAGTAATGATCTATGCTAATTCAATTATGTTTCCTTATGCGCGATTGGCTAACAAAGCCCAGCGAGGGTCTGAGCACCAGAGAATGCTTTTGGAGAATAAAAGGAAGGGAGAGCCGGGATTCTTTCGGAAGTGCCGAGTAGCAGCGGGTTTTGGTTCTTTCATTTTGTCGGCGCTGCTTTGTTTTCTTTCGCCGCAACTTTGTTTATTCGCGGTTGAAAAACACACGTAATTACAAAAAGGGTCTCCTTTGAGCCTCATTTGCATTTCGACTGCAGCAACACGCCAGCTTTCCAATAACAGGCTTCACTCCAACGTCCCAGAAGGAAGAACTCGTACGTGTGAACTTACAGAAAAACGCATCGTATCCTATATTTACCTATCGTGGCAAAGCAAGTCGGAAAATTACAGCATTGGCTTTGGTGGGAAAGCACACATTCTGTAAATTAATAATTCAGATGGTCGATATGAATTAACTACAGGAAAAATTATGTCTGGAATCATTAGAAGTATTAAGGTAAATTAGATAAAATCAAATTGGATTTAATTTTGTTTAAATTCCATTACATTTAGTTGAATCTCATTTTTGTAAAAAAATATTTTTTTTGATGAATTAAATCTATTTTATTCCATTTCATTTCATTTTCATTTCATAAAATGTCATTTCATTTTGAAATTTATTTATTTGTTGTTGAATTTCCTTTATATTATTCCATTTAATTTAATTTAATCCCATTTCATTTCATTTTGGTTGAATATAATTTTTTTTTTGTTTAATTACATTTATTTTATTCCACATAATTTAATTTCATTTCATTTTTGTACATCTTTTTTATGTTGAATTCAATGTATTTTATTCCATTTAATTTAATTTAATTTCATTTCATTTCATTTAATTTTTTGTTGAATTTAATGTCTTTGTTGACTTAAATTTATGTCATTCATTTATTTCAAGCTAATTTCATTTCATTTCATTTTTGTTGAATGTAATTTTTTTTATTGAATTTATTTGATTCCATTTAACTTCATCTCATTTTTATTGAATTTAACTTTTTAATTTAATTTAATTTAGTTTTTTTTTTTTTTTTTTTATATTATTTGGAGTTAGCCCTTCTTTCTTAAATCAAGTCTATCTATAAAATAAAATCTCAGCACTATCAACTGTCACCATTCAGAAAAGTCCCAAACATCAGATAAGATACGGAGGCGAGAAAAATAAAAGCGGTAAAGAAATCTGCTCCTAGGATCTTTCTTTGGCCGGACGAGTGGAATCAGGACTCCTCACTGGAGATAGAAACGTTGGAATTGTGCTTTCATCGATTTATTCATTATTATTCATGGTCTGATCCTTTTCCTGCCGTTAGGGTTGATGGGTGTTGGAGCCAATCAGAGCCGCCATTGGATGCGAGGCGAGGTTCACCACGGACCAATCACAGGGCCACATATATACATGCAAACGGCAGGCCTTTTTCTGGTCGATTATTGTGCTTAGAAAAGCAAATAAAAAAATGAATAAACAAATAGATAAGTAGATAAATAGATTTAAAAAAAAACATAAAAAATAAATAAAATAGAGTATATAGAAAATAATCCAAAATATCTTTTTGCTCCAGGCGGGTTATGATATTAAATTTATTTATTTGTTTATCTATTTACTCAATTATTAAATCCCCAGAACCTCAGCTTCTTCACCTTTTTTGGCGGAATTTTTTTGGTTAACGAATGAATAAAGGATTTTCTGATGTTTCTCTGCGGTTTTCATCAGGTGGTAAAACGCACTTCCTTCACCTGCTTTCAGGAGGAAATAAAATGAATAAAAACGCCGCCTTCCTCTCCCCTCTTTTAATCCCGCCGTCCGCCCACGAAGGTCTTTATTATTTATTTAACCACTCCCAGAAAACATTTTTTTAATTTTAAGAAACGTGCTTGAAGAACTTGAAATTGCCTTCAGGCGGATTCCTAACATTCACACGTCTTTATTTGATTTAATCTTCTGTTTGATATTTATTTGTATTTATTTTTCAATGTGGTTTGTTTATTTATGAATGTATTTATTTATTTTAGGGGGGCATAGGCAATGACAACACAACACCCAGGAGGAATTATTCCTTACAACATCTGCTGTACTGTAAACACTTAAAAGGACATACTGTTAGTTAAGTAATTCATTCATTAATTACTGACTAATTCATACAATAATTAATTCATTCCTTCTACAGCTTATTCTTGTACTCTAATCATGGCCTGTTTGAAGAACTAACTCAAACAATTTTATGACATTGTTGTTGTTTTTGTTATTATTTCAAGTATTACAATAACAATAATAATAATAATAACAACAACAACAACAACAACAAAAACAATAATAATAATAATAATAATTATTATTATTATCATTATTATTATTATTATTATAACTATTATTTTTTGCTGTTGTTTTGTTCCTATTATTATTATTATTATTGTTGCTATTAGCATTTATGGTTATTAACTATAACTATTACTATTACTATTATTGTTGTTGCTGTTGCTGAATTATCATTCTTATTATTGTTATCATTATTATAATTATTTAAATTATGATTAATACTGTCGTTTTTTTAGCTATTATTATTCTTATTATTGCTATTAGAATTTGTTGTTATTATTATCATTCAGATGACTATTATTGTTGTTGTTGCAATTATTATTATTATTATTATTATTATTATTATTATTATTATTATTATTATTATTATTATTATTACTGTGGTTGTTGTTGCCATTCTTATAATCATTATTATTATTGTTATTATTCTTACTATTATTATCATTAACATTATCACAATTATTGATGTCATTGCTATTGCCGTTGCCAATTTTTGTTATCATTATTATTATTACAATTATGACAATTATTATTATTATTGTTGTTGTTGTTTCTATTACTATTATTATTAGTCGTAGTAGTGTTGTGTGTTGTCTATGTTGCTCTATGTGTTTGCACTGCTAATTCCTATGACTGCAGGTAAGTCACACACACCCGCACGCACACTCACACACACACACACACACACACACACACACACACACACACAGTCCCACAGACTTCATGTATGTAAGCGTGTCATCATCCTTCCTTTCAGGCGTCTGTTCTGTAAAACAAGCTGTGGATGAATTGAAAGGAAGGCGAGTCCATGAAGATGGCGCCGAATCACCTTTCCTTTCGACTCTCACTTTCATTAAATCCCTTTTTTTTTTTAATCTTCGCGCTGAACAAACCAACGCTTTTTTTTTGGCTTTTCTTTTTCTTTCTTTGACTATCTAAAAACAGAACCCTGGTATTTTAAGATGAAATGAAGGTACTCGTGGAGAAGGAACAACCAGGAAGGTAGGATTCTAAGAGTAACCCCCAACTTCCTGTGGTTGTTCGTCGGCGGTGCATCGGACTTCCTGTCATGTGCTCATCAGGAGCGCGGGAAAAAAAAGAAAAAAAAAAAAAAAAGCTGAGATGCAAGTTAGGCATAAAAAAAAGGCATAAAAAATGTTTCTAACCGACTTGACTTGAACGCCAATAAACAGCAATCTAGCAATATTTGTTCTCACAGTTATTTTATATTTGCACATTCTCCAGGACATTTGGATAATCTAATCTAATCTAATCTAATATAATATAATCTAATCTAATATAATATAATCTAATCTAATCTAATATAATATAATATAATATAATATAATATAATATAATATAATATAATATGAATGCATTTGTGAAATATAAGTGGAAAAATAAAATATAAAATAATCAATTATCACCATTTCTTGTTTAGTGCTTTTTACTGACTTGAGCTGAAGTCTAAAAAAAGAGAGACTGAAGGCTTCCTCCATCTTTACTTACCAATTTTGCAATATTTGTATTTATATCTAATTTATATTTACACATTCTCCAGGCGGAGCCCCATAAAAATATAAAATATAGAATATAAAAAGTAAAATGTACAATCTTATCTAATATAATATAATGTTGAATAATATAAACTAATACAATATAATGTAATATTATATAACACTAATTAATGCATTCATTAAATCTAAATCTAAGATTAAAAATATAAAATAATCACTTATTTTCATTTGGTCGTTTGTTGCCACATCTCCTGACGTTACTTCTGAAATAATTCCCTGCACAGAATATTTCTGTCATTTCTTTTCAATTCGATTCCATTTATCGTTCATGATCTTTTATTTGCATCGACATCCTACATTGTCACATATTCTATCTCCGCCAATAATTACTTGAATTTCTTCATTCTGGGATCAATAAAGTCTATCTTATCTTATCTTATCTTATCTTATTTATCTTATCTTAGCTTATCTTATCTGAATTTCGCTTATCTAATCTGAATTTATCTTATCCTATATTCTATTAATACAATTTACTATTTGAATCTCCCCATTCTTGGGGAAATATAGTCTGTCTCATCTTATCTTATCTCATCTTATCTTATCTTATCTTATCTCAGCTGCTTCTCCGATGCAGGGTGTTTTTACAGCTTCGTAGGAACTCATATGACGTAGGTGTTCGTTGATTGGTGGAAGTCATAATCCATTTTTTAAAAACCATCATCTCGAGACAAAACGCGCTGGAAGATCTACATGTTGGAGCGGAATAAGTGCGGCGTTAGCTGAGGGCTAAAGGGGTTCTTCACCAGGCGAAGCAGCGCAGGGAGAAGATAGAAACACTCCAACCCGTCGGATAGACATGAGATGATTTAAAAACTATCTGATCACTGAACATGCGGCTCAGTTTGCACCTCCAGGGAACTCCAGAAGAAATCACCGTTTAGCTTAAATCCATGTCAGCACACCATCGAGCTAATAAACAGCGGTGTGAACGCTAAACTCCCCGCGGACAAACACGACCCCCGCGCCGGCATGGAGGGTGGCGGGGGGTTATTGAGGAGGACGTGGGCGCGCTCCCTTCGCCATCTCCGGCGACAAATCACAGGGAGCGCGGCTGAAATCACAGCGCCATTGTTTGCTGCAAACTACAATCAGCGCGGTACTGTGGAAGGAAGAAAAAAACAAAACAAAAAAACAACTCCTCCACGCTCAGTTAAGAGTCGGGCCTTTCATTTTTGAGTGACAACCAGCATCCTGTTTACTTCCTGTTACCTCTGGGGTTGTTGATGTTACCCGGAAGTGTGTTCGTCACTTCCTGTTATCCCTGGGGTTGATTTTTTTGTTTACTTCCTGTTGCCTCTTTAGCTGTAGTTGTTGTTGTTTGCTACCTGATACACCTGGAGTTGGAGTTGTTGTTGATCACTTCCTGTCACTACTTCAGTTATTGTTGTTCACTTCCTGTCACTCCTGGATTTGCTGTGGTTTACTTCCTGTTACCCTTAGAGTTTGTTTTGTTGTTTACTTTCAGTTACTCCTGGACTTAATATTGTTGTTCACTTCCTGTAACCCCTGGGTGATTTTTGTTCACTTCCTGCCACCACTTCAGTTATTATTGTTCACTTCCTGTCACTCCTGGATTCACTGTTGTTTATTTCCTGTTACCACTTGAGTTATTGTTATTGTTGTTGTTCCTTCCTGTCACTCCTGGACTTAATATTGTTTTCCATTTCCTGTAATCCCTGGGTTGTTGTTGTTCACATCCTGTTTTTTGATGTTTACTTCCTGTGAGCGGGAAGCTCTGACTGGAGATACCGAATCCATCCGTGAAGTTACAATGAAACATGAGTCGGCAATTCATTTTCACATGACGCCTTCATAAACGCCGATCGAGTCTAATTGAATTTTTGGAGTGGGTGAAGTACGAGGGATTAACTGATTATTTATTTTCTTGATTTATCAATGTGTTTATTAATGAATGAATGGGTTTCTACATGTATTTCTCAAAAATAACTGTCTACACCATCCTTCAGTATTTCCCTTTTCTTATTTTATTTATGAATGTGTTTTTTTTTCTGTCTTTCTTTATGTATTTATCTATTTTTTATTTTTTACTGCACAAAAAAAAAAAAAACACATATACATATTTCCATATTCAGAGAGATTTTCAGATCAAACTGTGTGCCTGGGAATGCAAGTTATCTTTATTTACTGATTTATTTATTGATTTAGCAATGCATTTATCAATTAATTAATTTATTTATTAATATATCAAAAATATTTGTCCATACCATACTTTATTAGTTTTCTTTTCTTTGTTTATCTATGGATGTGTTTTTTTCCCTTCTTTATGCATTTATTTGCTTTATTAATTTATATATTATGACAAATTTATATAAATGTATATATATACATGAGATATATTCAGATCAAACTGTGTGCAGGGGGATTGAAGTATTTTTCATTTACCTATTTAGCGATTGATTTTTGAATTTCTCTCTCAATCAATTAATTAATCCATTCATTTATCTAAAATATACTTCTACACCACACTTTGTTGTTCTTCTTTTCTTTCTTTATTAATTTATGTGTTTATTTATTTATTTAGTTGTTGATTTATTTAGTTATTATGGCACTACAAAAAAATATTAGCGATACGAAAAAAAGATATTATGCCTGTTTTTTGTTCAGGGCTGCACACAGAGCCATAAGAAATGTTACGTTGTGAAATAACTGAAATCACTGAAAGACAGGCGAACCCAAACTAAATGGCTTGCGAAAAAGGCCGAGCGTGGCGAGTCTGGATAACTTTCCATGTCCGTCTGTATTTATTCTCCGATTGATTTCTTCATTTGTCGTTGTTTTTCTCTGTCACTTGATAGACTTCACGTCACGCCTGTTAACCTTTCGTGCGAAAAAACAAAACAACAACCACCCAACGATTGAAACGCATTCATTCCCACCGCCGCATGAGGACATCATATGCGTTCCATTTTTTTCTTTTTTTTTAACGCCGATGTCCAAATGTTGTGGAAAAAAAGATCAAATGAATGCGCCGATAAACCGTTTTCAATTTTCCCCGCAAATGAGCATTAGAGCAACAGTGCAGGCGGACGTCTCTGTCACCGTTCCACTTATTATTTCCATTATTTCCTCAGATTGATGGTTATTTTGTGTCGTTTCTCGCCCGCTATCTTTTCACAGACTATATTTTCAAAGAGACAGAACGCGCTTTTCACTTAAGCCATCTGCAAGTTTGTCTCTGTGAGACGAAAAGAAAAAGCAAAACAAAACAAAAAATCCCAAGAAATGCGTTCATAAATAATAAATTGAAATGATAATTGAGACTGTCTGTCAACGGCAGGACGGGAAAACAGGAAGGACCTGCCGCTGCTTCCAATCAGAGAAAAGTCTTCTGAGTCAGTCTCTCCGGCGAGGCTGATTACGAGCCCTTTGCAACGGTGATTACGCCGCGAGAAAAGAGACGCGGCGATGAAAAAACACAGGGGGGAGGAAAAAAAAAACAAAACATCTGAGTAATTGTTTGGAGTCGACGAAGGGCGGGCCTAAGGGACAGATTTCCCTTGAACGCCTGATCAAATCCACATTCTGTTTTTACCCTGGAGGCCCTGGACGTTCACGACGACGTATCAATGCAACATGAAAACTACAAATCCCAATGGTTGTCTCAAGTGTTTGGAGGGACCTAGTCTAGCTTACAATTTCCAGTCTTACCTTATCTAATCCTATTTATCTTATCTTATCTTATCAGACAAAAAAGATAAGATAAGATAGAATTTATTAAAATTTACTTTTTGTCACATCAGCGCAGCGGTCTTATCTTATCTTATCTTATCTTATCTTATCTTATCTTATCTTATCTCGTCTAACTTATCTAATCTTATCCTATATTCTATTAATACTATTTACTATTTGAATTTCCCCATTCTTGGGTCAATAAAGTCTATCTTATCTTATCTTATCTTAGCTTATCTTAGCTTATCTTAGCTTATCTTTTAAGATAAGATATGTTTTCTTCACTTGAAGACGTTTCAGCCCTTCATCCCAGAAGCTTCAAGTGAAGACATTTCCAGTGCAGTCGCCACGACAAGAAGATTTCCACAAGAATTCCCCACGACCTGGACGACTGCGAACCTCCACAAGACACATGCAGGAAGGGCTTCATTGATCCTTAATCCATCATGTCTAAAAATAATGAATTATCTCATCGCTAAGAAATATCACATAACGGGATATTCTGACACCCCGAGGGTTCTGGTCTTTTGCGTACCAAAATCTGGGATACGACTTCTGCTTCTACTCTTATCTCTTCTATACATGTGTTAGTACTAGCAGTAGTACTAGCAGTAGTACTAGCAGTAGTAGTTGTTGTCTTATTTACCTTGTTGTGCAAAGAATTTGACAGCAGTCGTTTACTTCGATAAAGAACGGAGCATACATGTCCCGCCCTTTCCAATGGCCCGCGTGCACTTTTGCGAATTTAAGCCACTGTTTTGACAGTCTGTTTCCCGTCAGGGCAAATCTGTTAGCGGCATCGCGTGCATTTCATTATCCTTCTGATTCTACTTATAGATTTAATGATCCCCCTGATTCCACTTCCCATACAGCGTGAAAGTATCGCTTCCTCTCTTCATCCCGCTCGCCTTTCCTCCTGACTCCTGAGTGCCCTCGTTTCACGGCGTTTGCTGGCACACGAGTTCTGCCGGCCGGCTGTGAGGTATGAAATATTCAAGTGGGCTCAAGCCGTGGAATCGTCACGGCCCAGAGGAAGGTACGCGTGGTAATGTGGAATTAGCCGCGACTTTAACTTCTAGAAGAACATGCAGACGTCTGAGCGGATACCAAACAACCTGGAGGTTTAGAAACCTTCTTCATTTTCTGGGTTCATTCATTCACAGATCATAAGCAGAAATACAGCAAAATCTCACCTTGTCTAGAGAGATGAAACCCCTCAATCTTCCATTCAAACATCAAACATCTGAGACATGAAACCAAATGAACCATTGACTCGCAGTCACATGTTATATAGAGACATACAAAAATTCACCCTCTCGTAAAAACATCTGGGCAATGTAGGGTCTCAAATCGAAAAATCCCCGGGATAATAACAATAATAATAATGATAACAATAATAAAAATAAATTGATAAAAAGATAAAAAATAATGGGCAAAGGGTCTAACAATATATTATTATTACTATTATGGCAATGTTGATGCTGAAAATCATAATAATAATAATAATAATAATAATAATAATAATAATAATAATAATAATAATAATAAGGGGTCAAGGGCGCTAATATTGTATGACGATGATAATGATGATAATTATTATTAATTTCATTAGTAATAGTTGTAGTAGTAGAAGTAATAGCAGTAGTAGTATTAATAATAATAATATAGAATAATAAGGAGTCAAGGGCTCAAATTTTGTATTGTGATGACAATAATAATAATAATAATAATAATAATGATAATAAAGGTTGAAGGAGTCTAATGACATTGCTATTATGGTTATGATTATTATGTTAAATATTATGATTATCATTATTATGGTAAATATTATTATGACTAATACTATAGATAATAATAATGATGATGGGGGTCGAAGGGTCTAATAGCATATTATTATGACAATGATGCCGATTGTAATAATTATGGAAATAAAAATAACAATAATCATAATACTTATCGTTGTACCTGTTGTGGTTAACATTGTTGTCATGGTAGCTGATCTTATTGTACCTTGTAGATATAAAGAGCCCTCCAGCATTATCAATAATCATATTAATAACAAAAACAGAAATAATAATAATCCTAATAATCATAACTATTTCTCCTTATTATTATCACTATTACCACAAAAACAAACAAACCTCAACACGTAGGAGGGACGTGTCAACAGGACAAAAGGACGCTAAAGTGAAATGGACGAAACCGTACAAAAAAAATACAAAAAAAAGTCGCTTCTGCTCAGAAAGTTTCGTAAACGGATGCTGTGACCCCGGAAATATCCTCGGCGGGCCGTAATGAGGGCGCTGGAAGTTCACTTCATGCCGAGAGTCGTCTCACTTCTTATCTCCTGCCGCAAGAGATGGAGGGAGACATCCTCTTCAAAAGGGCAGCAAGAAAAAAAAAAAAAACAACATCTATTCCCATCTTTGCAGGAACAGAAAAACACTGCGTGAGCGGGCGCTCGCACACTTCAGCTTAACTCTTTACTTTTTTTGTTTGTTTTTTTGTCTGCTTTGGGCGTGGATAAATAAGGGCAGAAATTAATAAATAAATGAAATTATTTTGAGTTTTCAAAATATTGGGAGGCCAGCTGGATGTGACCATGAGTACCAGAACAACAGCAACAACAGCAAAAAATACTAAAACTCATACCTCTACTACCACTACTACTACTACTACTACTACTACTACTACTACTACTGCTGCTACTGCTGCTAATAACAATAACTATAATAATAGTAATAATAATACAGAAAAAAAAAAAACACATTGATAGATACAAAGAGATGAAGAATTTGAAAACTTTTTTAACTTGCTAAAGAAGATGATTTAAATTTAATTTAATTTAATTTAATTTAATTTAATTTAATTTAATTTAATTTAATTTAATTTAATTTAATTTATTGATAATAATTACACAT
The DNA here is from genome assembly GCA_901007705.1 of Fistularia tabacaria. NCBI lineage: Eukaryota > Metazoa > Chordata > Actinopteri > Syngnathiformes > Fistulariidae > Fistularia > Fistularia tabacaria. The sequence continues at coordinate 46,717 of CAAKHD010012582.1, read as the reverse complement.
AAAAAAAATGCATTAATAATATGAGCCGATCTGTCTCTGTAACACTACTTTGCCTTGTTGATGAAGATTATTGAATTAAATTTCATTTCATCTATTTAATTTAATTTTGTTTTATTTTATTTTATTTTATTTTATTTTATCTTATTTTATTTTATTTTATTTTATTTTATTTTATTTTATTTTATTTTATTTTATTTTATTTTATTTTATCATACGTTAACACACATTAAAACATGAATAAATAAAATAAGATAAGGAATATGAAAACAATCTGTTTCGGACGGAGGCTCTGAAAAAAATAAGAAATAGATTAATAAAAAAATGAAAAGAAAAAGTAGCAAAACAGAAGAGATATTTCCTTCTTTTTTTTTTCCTAATCATTTCCCCTCCATGTTCACTTCCTTCCATCCATCTCCCCATCCCTCCTTTCCCTTCCAACCCCCTTGTTTGCGTCTCGGAGTGGATTTCTTCAAGAGCCATCCAACCCTTCCTCCTCCTCCTCTTCCTCCTCAGGCCAAACACCTGTTTTTATCCGTCTTCGACGGCGTCTCCAAAGTCGCCCTGATCTCTGCGACGTCTCATGGCGAAGCTTCGGACGCCGGCAATCAGCGTTTTAAAGCCTCGCTCGCTCCTTTAAGCCACTTTGAGTCGCCTTCGAGTGCTTTTCCGCTCAGGTGCACGTATACCGTGCATGTACACACACACACACTCACACACACACACACACACACACACACACACACACACACACACACGCACACACACACACACATACATACACACACTGGGAGTTTTGTGGAAATGAAAAGCAGGAATGAGTTCACGCTAACGGCTAACATGAAGAAATTGGGGTTTAAAATGAAGCAGCGCGTCTGTGGAGGTTCTCAGTGGTGCAGCTCCACCAGACTTGAATTTCTTCACTTGAAGACGTTTCAGCCGTTCATCTAAATGACTGATTCTGTTCTGAACTGAAGAAATATCTATTTTATTTTATTTATTTTTATATTTTTTTTCTTCATCAGTTCTGAACTGAGCTGAAGAAATAATAATTGTATTTATTATTTTGTATTATTTTTTATTTTATTTCTTCTTGTCTTCTCAACTCAAGACATATTTATTTTATTACATTTTTTAGTATTTATTTTTATTATATTTCTTATTAAGTTCTGAACTGAATAAATATTTATTTTATTTATTTTTTTTGTATTCATTTCTATTTTATTTCTTCTTCAGTTCCGAACTGAAGAAATATTTATCTTATTTGATATTTTAGTGTTTATTTTAATTCTAATTTCTTCTTCAGTTCCAAACTGAAGAAATAGTAATTTTATTTATTATTTTGTATTAATTTTTATTTGAATTCTTCTTCGGTTCTGAACTGAAGAAGCCTCTTGGATGAGGGGCCAAAACATCTCCAAGAGAAGAAATATTTATTGCATTTTATTCTAATATAGATTTTAAATTTATTTTTTCTCAGTTCAGAAGGGCTGAAACATCTTGGAGACAAGAAATATTTATCTTATTTGAGAAAAATTCTGATTTTTATTTTATTTCTACTTCCAGGATGAGGGGCTGAAACGTCTTCAAGCGATGAAATTAGAGGCCAGTTTCCACTAAAAGAAGATTTCCACAAGAATAACATTAAATCACTAAAACCTTCATACAATATAAGCTAAATATGAAAACCATTCTGTTTCTCTTACAGTTTTTTACCTTGCTAATGAAGATTATTTAGATAAATTCCATTCAATTTCAATTAATTTGATTCAATTTAATTTAACTTAATTCATTTTTATTTTATTCTATTGTATTAATAACAAACTACACAATAAAACACTAATACATTACATATATAAATAAAATAAGATAAAAAAAATATGAAAACCGATCTGTTTCTATTACACTATTTTGCCTTGCTAATGAAGATTATTTAGATACATTTCATTAGATTTCCTTAAATATAAATTATTGTATTTTGTTAATAATAATAATAACACATAAAAACACAAATACAATAACAAATAAATTATAAAGAAGAAAAGATAAAACATGAAAAACAGTCTGTTTCTCTCACAATTTTTTATCTTGCTAATGAATAATGAAGGGGTGTGTGTGTGTGTGTGTGTGTGTGTGTATGTGTGTGTGTGTGTGTGTGTGTGTGTGTGTGATACAGTCTGGACATGTATTTTGTCTTTTTTGTGCGGCTTTATGACAATAGAGTTGTGATTTTCAAAGACAAGCCTTATTGGCTCCACACACACACACACACACACACACACACACACACACACACACACACACACACACACACACACACACACACACACACACAAACACCCTCACAGTCGCTAAAACAAACACACACAATATAACTTTCATTGGATGTCTGTGTTCTTGAAAATAAGTAAATTGAGACTGCTATAG
>CAAKHD010012582.1:0-38411 GCA_901007705.1 Fistularia tabacaria | reverse complement strand
GGGCGAGAAGAAGAAAAACGGGGGCGGTTTTTTTTCACGATCGCGGCGCCAAAACCCCCCCGCAAAAAAAAAAAAAAAAAAAAAAAAAAAAGTGGACCGTCAGCAAAGAACATAAACATTTGAGGGGATTTATTGTCGGGGGCTTTAATTACGCCGTTTCTAAGCCGCGGCGGATTCGCGTCCCGCGCATTTACGGTTTTGACAAACCGTACAGGAAGGTCATTCAGGCCATTCCTTCCACACGTAGATCATCCAGATCCATTCCTGGGTTTCGACCTCGAGGAATATTTCAGATCTAAATACCCGCATGGACGACGTCCCCAGCTGCCGTTGACGAAGATCCTCGATTCTGGTGCTACGGTTTCGGAGCTCTTTACGCTAAATAGCAGCTAGCCATTCACGAAAAGAGATGGCAGCGAGCCGTCGGACCGGGAGGAACCTGGGGTTCGGCGTTCTTATCTGAGGACGCTTCTCGCGAAGCTCGGAATCGGACCGTCGGACTTCGGATCGGACGGCTCTACGAAGCCACAGTCGCGGCATGCTTGCTGCTCTCGGTAATAGAAGGTGGAACTTTAGCCGGGACTTTGTGAAGGTTTGGAAAAAAATCAGCGCCTCAAGAGAGTTCCCAAAGTACAGAAACCTTATTTTAGCACTACGTTTCAAGCCGAGATTTGCTCTTCTGCAGATGATTCCCACAATTTTAGTCTTCTTGGTCTTCAGATGCTCAGACCAGTGAGGTCGAGATCCACATGAATGGAGTCAATTGATAAATTGAATCAAGTTAATAAATAAATTGATTGAATCTTGATTGAATAAAATGAAGAAATAAATTGAATGAAGTAAATGAATTAATTGAATTAAGTTAATCAATTAACTGAATTTAGTCAATCAATTAATTGAATTAAGTAAATAAATAAGTTGAATTAATTCAAGACATAAATTGAATTAAGTCAATCGATTAATTGAATTAACTCAATCCACGAATTGAATTAAGTCAATCAATATATTGAATTAAATCAAAAAATAAATTGAATTAAGTTAATCAATTCATTGAACTGATCCAATCAATTAATTGAATTAAGAAAATAAATAAATTAAATGAAGTAAATAAAAAAATCAAGTTAATAAGTCAATTAATTGAATTTAGTCAATCTATTAATTGAATTCAGCAAATAAATACATTTATTTAAGTGAATTAATCCATCAATAAATTTATAAAAATACATACATGTTTGGAAAGCAGGTGAATAAATACATTTTCACAAAGGTCATTCTGCACATGGTAAATGGTCTCAGCTCACACAGCGTTTTCACGTCTTGACCGGACGGGACTCATCGCTCCAGCAGCTGCGCCCGGGCCGCCCCGGTAAAGAGATAAATGCAGGAATCCATTATTTAAGCAGAATTTGGCAGAACAGCCTCCCGTGTCGAACCACAGAATCCATTATTAACACGCCGCCGTCATTACGGGCCGGCGTTTGGCCGACGTTGAGACAGATTTTAAACAGAGCGGAATGGAGCCCGTGTCATTGATGAATTAGCAAAAAGGGGCTCGGTTGTGATTAGCCTGAGCTAAGTGTGAGCGGGGGGGAGGGGGCGGAGCTTAAAGTACGCAAAAAAAAAGAAAAAAAAAGTAACAGGGAGCCTTTGAAAAAATTGAAAATTCAATTAAAAAGACACGCTTTCGACTTTTCAATTAGGCCGCTTTAAATATTCATTCATTCATTCATTCATTATCCATACGGTTGAGGCTGATGAGCCTATCAAGGCTGGCTTTGAGCGAGAAGTTCAGCCTGAGCAGCCAATCACAGGGCTGCATATAAAGACGTGCAACCATTGGCACGTCTGGGCCTTTTTAAGTCCGACAGACATTGGGAAAATGCAGATTATCCTAGCGGGGAGAGAGGACGGCTCACCGGGACAAGAGCGCTAACCGCCGCGCCGCCGTGCTAACAATGAATGTCGAGTACCGGTCGAATAAAAAAAGGGTCCTGTCAGGACGGGGTCGGTCGAGCTTTTAAAAATGACATCCTCTTAATGGAAAAGTTTTTTCAAACAGGAGAGGGGTTTTATAGGAGCATCGGAACGTTACGGCTGCGCCAATTAAACCAATAAAAACGTGAGAACCGGCGCCTCTGACACTTTAACCGCTTCATCCCGAGAGGTTACGAGGTGCCTCGTTGGCCGCTAATGATTGTGGAGTTTTGGCTCTCGCCTCTCCCCTCCGCGCCGGTACGAGCATACAAGTCACGCCCCACCGGCTCGCCCATGAAAGACTTCAACCTCCGGAAAAGGGAGATGGAGCTGAAGCCACGTGGATTCATGACCGGGTCGGAAATTTGTGAAAAAAAAATGTCAATGTACATCATATTACAAAAATGTATCACTCTCATATATATATATATATGTTTGTGTGTGTGTGTGTATGTATATATATATGAGTGTGTGTGTATATATATGTGTGTGTGTGTGAATGATCAAAAAATAACAGATTTTGCAAACTGAATGTGTGTATATATATGTGATATATGTGTTTGTGTGCATGTATGTGTGTGCATGTTTGTATATTATATATTTCTACATACATACATACATATACACACACACACATATATATACACACACACTCACACACATACTCTCTCTCTCTTTATATATATATATAAATAGAGACAGAGAAAAAATATATAGGGGAAAAGAGAAAATAGATAAAGAAATAGCAGAACTTGCGAACAGATTGTGTGTATATCTATATGTGTGTGTGTGTCTTTTGATATCAGCCATAATGAAATTTCTAACAGTTAAAAAGTCCAGCCTGGAGTTTTTTCGAGCTAAATCAGATTTTTTATTGTCATTTATTTATTTATTTCAAGCTCTTAAACGTCCCTGCTAGACCAAGCGGCGGCGGAGGCGTACGGCCGAGCGCGTAACGGCACGTAGCCGCGTAAATAATGCATCCAACGGAGCGGATGAGTGTCAATTTAATTGTGCTGAGTTGAAGCGGGTCCCTTTGGTCGTGGTGGAGAGCCGGGTAGCTTGAGATGTCATTATCTCAGGTAGATATCTCATTACCGGCCCCTTTTAGGATGGAAATACGGCCACCGGGCCGGCGATCAGATCACCGGCCGGCCATTTTTGCTCGGGTCTCCGAGGCCAGATTGTTTGTCACCAAGCGGTGAGGAAAACCCCGCCTCCCTTTTCTTTGCTATCTCCATTTCTTTTTCTTTCTCTTGAAATCTTTCGAGCTTCAACCCTCCTTCGAACTCCGACCATCAAGGTGACGGATGGAGCGGAAACCTCCGCAACACGAAGTCGCCCGAACTCTGCATGGATACGTGGCGCGAGGCTTTGAGAGTTGCAAGGAAGATCCAAAAAAGAAACAAAACAAAAAGCAACAAAATTATACTCTATTATACTAAGTTTTGTCTTCAAACAAATCAAACTTGTACCCACCTGTAAATGTTGAAATAATGTATTTAATTGCGTGAGCGTGCACGACTGAGCATATGTGTTTATGTGCACATGTGTGAATGTCTAAATAAGTGGTTCTTAACCTTGTTGGAGGAAACGAACCCGACCAGTTTCATCTGCCCATTCCCCCAACCCTTCTTCATAAGAAAAATAGAACATGTTTTTTTTTTCCAATTCAAAACATCGGTGTATACAGTGGGGCTTCTAAAGTGCACATTATTCTCGTTTATGGGTTAAAAAATATTATTTTCTTTAAAAACCAGAACTCTGAATTGAAAAAAGAGATCATGAATAAAAAAATCTATTAATTTTTTTCAACCCATAAAATAATTATGGTTTATTTTTTCGTGCGTTTCTTCTGTTTGATTTATTTGGTACTGGGGTTCAAAAATGCATATTTTTTTGATAGATCCCGATAATATGCAAAAATACTATATATCTTTCCATTACTTTTAAGTTTTAACTAGTTTTTGTTTTATTTTCCCCCAAAGACTTTTTTTGAATAAATTCTTGAAATCAATTTCGCTAATATGATGAAAAATAAAATATTAAATTGATATATTATTGCTCATATCATTTGTTGTCACAAATCATATGAGTCGGCTGCGTGTCTTGACCTGGTTATTTAATTTTATTTATATTATTTCTTTTATTCATTTTATTTATTTTATTATTATTTCTTAACCCAGGTTAAGAACCACTGCTCTAAATGCTGGATCACGCCTGTAAGTATGCTTACGAGCCTGTTTACGAATTCTGTATTTTATTTTCACTGTAAAGGGCAAAGCTCAACCAGGGATGGGAGTTGAAAATTAGCATTAGCTAAACACTCTGTATGTGTCGCATCATTTGTATTTTCCATACTGTCACTATGTACGTCTACATTGTCTCTGTCCAATAAATATTGAATAAATATAGAGTATATAGCTCCGGGCGCTATGCTAGGCTACTCTTTGGTAGTTTTCAAAACAATACGTCCTGATGAACCAAGGTTGCGGGGAAGAACAAGATGTCCAGCTGCACCCTGCCCCCTCCGTCCACTTCCCTTTGATACGCTACGGTATGCTTCGTCCCAGGCGGGGCTAATCGTTGAAGTGGCAGTGACAAGCGGCTCCGGGAGGAGAAGTTTCTGCCCCAGAGGACCTCCCACTGCCGCTTCATGGAGAACCAATGGAATCCACCAATCTAAGGGATCTCTATGTCAGGAACTTCAGCTGGACCTGGTTGACAAGCCTCTCTCGTGAGGCGCTAATTTGGTAAAAGCTTTTTGACCCAGTGGTTAGCGCTTCCGCCTTACAGCAAGAAGGTCCCTGGTAGCCTCTATGTCTTCCCCTAAGACTGCGTGGGCTTTCCTCCCACAACGCCCCAAAAAAAAAAAAAACATGCAGGAGGTTCTTTGGAGACCCAGAAATTGTCCAAACTTGCGAAATCTCCGGCTCACGACCGTCCAATTCTGACAAAGAGATAGTTTACAGCCCCGTAATCTGCGGGTAAGCGTTAACCGGAGAAAAAGCTAGCCGGCTAACATAGATATTTATCCGACAAAAAATTAAAAAGGTAAAAAAAAAGTAATTTTCCCTGTCCGGACAAAACAGCAGCCCCGTGTAAAACTTGCCAAAACATGCCATGGAATTAATATGACACACAACGCAAAGGCAACACCCTGTCGTTTTTCCCCCTCGAGTATCGGATGCTGTCACATGGTAGCTTTAACATCCCTGAAGCTCCCCAGACTCAGACTTCCAGTCACCACTTGAGTGAGAGGGGAGGAGTTTTCAAGCAGTTGCAGACCCATGATGATGAAATCATTTATAAAACATTGAATTCTGACATCATTTAGGGAAATGACACAGCATTGGACAAGGAACGGTGAGGCTGCGGAGAGCGGAGATCAAGAAGGTGGAGGACTTCAAGTACTTAGGATCAACAGCTCAGAGAGACGGAGAGTGTGGAGGAGAGGTGAAGAAACGGGTTCCAGCAGGTTGGAATGGGTGGAGAAAAGTGTCAGGGGTTCTATGAGATAGAAGAACATCAGCCAGAAGGAAAGGAAAGGTGGAGGAGACAGTGGTGAGAGCAGAGATGATGGATGGTTTGGAGAAAAGACAGGAGGCAGAGCTGGAGGTGGCAGAGATGAAGATGTGGAGGTTCTCTTTGGGAGTGACCAGGATGGAGAGGATCAAGAATGAGTCCATCAGAGGGACGACACATGTTAGAAGTTCTGGAGAGAAGGTCATAGATGGTTGGGTCATGGACAGAGGAGGGATGGTTGAAGGTAGGCGGATGCTGGAATTGGAGGTCTAGATGAAAACCAGAGAGAAGATGTATGGAGGTAGTGAGAGATGAAATGAAGGTAGAGAAGAGGATCCAGTGATGGAGGAGGCTGATAAGAGTGTGGCCCCTGAAGGGAAAAACCCAAAGGCGAAGAAGAAGACACTGGATTGGACGAACCCATTCGGCCGCAAACGTTGCCGATTTCACGGATTCCAAGCACTGCACCCGAACACATCCAACCACCCGGAGATACAAAACCCAACGCTTCACTCACTCACTTGGACGCTTTGACTTTACTTCCTTCGCCGCTCGCGTGAGCTGCGAGACGCACTTCCGCGAGCACGTCCGTCAAATCCCTCATCAGCCAATAAGAGCGAGTCATGAGTCAGCATATTTAACGCGACCGCACATGACGATGAAAATGCCTTTTCTCAGGAGTCGGCATTTCTGCTTACGTGATTTATACGGTGTAATGTAAAGAGCAGAAGAGCTAGCCGGGGTGAAATCGACCGGTGAATGGCAGGAATCCGCGTGGAAGGTCTGAAATCCCGCCAGAGGTTCAGCGTGGGAAGCTCTTCACACGGCGTTCCTATTTCTATATGATGCGTCCAAACCTCCGGCAACAAAGCAGCCGACATCCAAAAGCAAAGCCAGCAAACGCGGCGAACATTGAATGAATCCACGACCGCCGCCGCCGAAATGAAAGACGCCAGAGGTGGGCGACTTGATACGGTTTGGAAACCGAGTGTTTCAACGGCAATCACGGGTTTCCCACCTGGTCAACAGCAAATAAAGGACAATAAAGGGAAGTGGACTTACCAGCTTGAGATGGGTCACCTGGAGAGAGAAAAGAAAAACAGAGGGTCAGTCATGAGAGCAGAAATCAAATGTTCAGGCTAAATCAGAAAGCGGCTATTGTCTTTTCAACATGAATCGTAGGGTTAGCAAGGGACTTCCAGTGCCTTCTTTCCTCACTTCCAATCAGAGTGGACACTCCAAGCATACAAGTCACCTCAGATATGAGATTAACTTGAGAAAATACATTCACGGACGGCCCCCCGTCCCCCGTCTTCCCCACTGAGCCACTCCAGGGATGACATTTCCACGTCATAATTTCAGAAGTTAAAAATTGACATTTGCAAGCTGGAAACAAAGTGTTGCCCCGTGTTGATAAATTTGCATCCAGGCTGTTTTATGGCTGCGAATCTGTCGATTAGCTATTGGCTTCTTACAGCCTCCACGAACATAATGTCAATCAAACAACACGTCATGCCCGAACTCCGTTGTTTTATTTTTATTTTTTATGTGTTGTTTTCGCTCTGTTTCTATTCTCACCCTTGTTGTTGTCATTTTGAATGTCTATTCTCACCCTCGCTGTTTTTTTTTTAAATTCTGTTCTATTTCTATCTTTGTTGTTGTTCATTTTGCCGTCTATTTTTTTATTTTTATTTTATTGTAATTTCTTTTTATTCTTTTTTATTTATTTAATTTTTTTTGATGTATTTTGCTATATTTTAATTGTCTCTTTTATTTACATTTATATTGATATTTATTGACACTGCTATTGTTGCGCTGCTGTGACAAAATAATTTCCCTAATAGAGATCAATAAAATTCTATCTTATCGTATCTCATCTCATCTCGTCTCGTCTCGTCTTGTCTTATCTTTTCTTATCTTATCTTGTCTTATCTTGATCGGGCTAATATGGTCTCTGCTTCTACTGCGCCTTTACACTGGACCTCAGATGACATAGAGCTTCCACGCAAGTGCTTAGCGTTGCCATCGGGAGCAACTTAGGGTTTGATTTACGGATGTTGTGAAAGAGAGGACGGGAGGGTAGACGGAGGCAGATTATTGGCCGTGGAGTTGCCCGGAAGGGAAGAGCCTGAAGGTGAGTTCACCGTAAATGCCAAGTGGACGATGTGATCGCTGGTCTTCCCCGTGTCAGGTAAGTGAGAAGGAGAATATCATCACGCCTGCGGAGCATACAAGTATGGGGCCTCTGAGAAGAACGGGCACAGTGGCAGGACCCGTAGCATTCCTTCAGGGAAGCAACAGACACCTCTATGGCAGGGGTGTCAAACTCATTTCATGTAAAATAGATGGGAAATAACTAAGTCTGAATTCATGACTAATTCAAATCCAAAATCTTGCTTTTGCATTTGCTTGGTTGTAAAAAAAAGACGTTTACTCGCTGCTTGGTTACAAGTTAAATCCTTTTCTATCGTCAGCTTCAGAAACCTTCATGACTCCATCCATCAATGATCAAACTATCCAAGCGAAGAAAGAAAAAGTATCCATCCACATCCACTTTTCTCTCCCTATGTTAAAATTTAAAAGTCACAGATTGTTTCCTGTGCAATAACCCTGATTGATACATATAAATACTACATGTACTCACATCCATGTACATGTAAATACACGTTACATGTACTTTTTACATACCTTCTTTATACATTTATATATTTTATGCATTTATACATACATTTTTATTTATTTATTTCGATCTATACCGTTTTTAGTTAATTTTCATTATTCGCTATCTTATTCTTTATTTTTTACATTGAGTTCTATTTTGAATCTGCTACTTTCAACTTAAATTAATTTTCTCATTTATTTTGAGACAATCAGACCTTTTTCGACGCCGGCCCGTGACCCTTGAGGTTGACACGTTTGCTCTACGGTGTCATGCTGCTAACAAGGCGAAGGTTTGTACAATAATATACATGCTACAAAGTTTGGCCTAGAATTATTATTTTTAGCGTGATTGTTGTTATTCATAGTAGCAGTAATAATAATAACAATAATAATAATAATAATAATCATCATCATCGTGATATAATATATCATTATTGTTGTTATTATTATTATTATTATTATTGTTATTGTTGTTGTTGTTGTTGTTGTTGGAAATATATTAGAATTATGGTCATTGATATTATTATAATTATGTTATTATTACTGCCTTTATTACTTCTACTCCTACCATAAAAATAAAAATACTTCTTCTTACTATTGTTATTATTCTTCTTATTATCATTCTTATACTATGAATATTAATATTATTATCATTACCTCTATTACGACTACGGCTATTACTACCACTACTAATAATAATGCTTATTATTATTATTATTATTATTATTATTATTATTGTTACAATTATTATTATTATTATCATTATTATTATTATTACAATCATACTATGAATATTAATATCATTATAATTTCCTTTTTTACTACTATGGCTACTGCTAATAATAATAAAGCAAAACCTAAATACAATAATCAATAAAAAGTCCAAATTATCTATTTTGAGACAATCAGACCTTTTTAGACAGTCTTGTGGTCCAAATTTGGCCCGCGGGCCTTGAGTTTGACTCATGTTGTCTGAAGTGTGGAGCTGCAAACAAGGCTAGTGTTTGTACAATAGCATACATGTTACAAAGTGCTTGGCGTCGTCTTCGTTAGTTCACCGGGCATTCATGGGACGGCGTTAGCCGTCACGGACTGAGCGCAAGGATTTGGACGACGCGTTTGAAAACCCCCCGAATCCCCGCCGTCTCCAAAATTAGCCGCTTTGTTTCTCCGATAGCCGCCGTCAAAGTGGCGGAGGACGGGCAGCCGTCATTTCTGGCAGAGCGGCTAGCGTTCCTCGGCCAAGGTGAAAAGCGAAGCATCTTCAACACCCCCCTGAACATATTGAGCCGAGACGCCGGCCAGAGCAGATGGAGCGTCAGCAGCGCCAGCGAGGGTTCCCGGAGTCCAGACACAAGGCCTGAGACGGCCACAGAACATGGAAGACGCCAAAGGATGCTAACAATCATTTCGCCTCAGGGGCGCAGACCCGTAGCTCTGCCATCGACAAACACGTCGTGATCGGACCATGATGAGGCTGTGGGTGTGTTTGCGCGACAACGGGGGAAATAAAATGGAAAATGAAGGCGAAGACGCCCCATCGTTCCCCCTTCGGAGGGTTTGGGGCGTTCGCTCCCGCGCAATATTGCGGCCTCGCGGAGGGTACGCCAAACTGAAAAAAACCCTTATAAATAAAATAAAATAAAATAAAATAAAATAAAATAAAATAAAATAAAATAAAATAAAATAAAATAAAAATAATAAAATAAAGTAAATTGAAATGAAATGTAACAAACAAATTAAATTAAAATAAATGGAATTAAATAAACAAGTAAATGCATTGATGTATAAATAAACCTTGTTTTCAGGCCAAGACACACTGTACTAGCTAGATATAAGAAAAAAAACAAAACAACTAATGAGCAAATGAAAAGACAAATACTGAATTATAAAATAATTAAAAATATAAATAATAAAAACAAATACATAAATAACAAAATAAATGAAAACAAAAAATGATAAATAGATACATAAATAAATTAATTAAGAAATAAAGGTGCAGTTTTACAGGAAAGAAGAAAAGAAAAACAACTAGCCAACCTACTACCTAACTAACTTACTAGATACGAGTTCCTTACTAAGTTACTAACAAACTAATAAATAAGTAGCTTTAACATCAGGCTAGCTGACAACAGGATATTCATCCATGCATTTGTGTATTTCCTTCTTTCATTAATTTGTTTATTTACTCAGTCATGAAATAATTTGTCGATTCATTAATTTATTTCTTTATTACCTTTTTAATTATGATCATCTTTATTATCATTAATATTTATTATTATTATTATTATTATTATTATTATTATTATTATTATCATTATTATTATTATCAGCAGCAGCAGGAGTAGTACCAATGATAAGGGCAATAATATGAATGCTAATATTAATAGTATAAAAACAATAATACTGATAATAAGTATATTATTATTATCATTATTATTATTATTATTATTATTATTATTATTATTATTATTATTATTATTATTATTATTATTATCATTTTAACCTTTACAACTATACATAATAAAATAAATAAAAAAACACAATTACATGAATGAATATGCTGATGTCAGCTAGCTTGATGTAAAACCTACCCATTTATTAGTTTGTGACTAACTTTGTAAGCAACTGGTAACTTTTAGTTTATTTAGTTGGTTGGTTGTTTTTGTTTTATTTTTCCTTTAAGATGAGGCTTGTTGGTCTGACCAAATCAAATTCCTTATTTTAAGTATCTATTTATTTATTTATTTATTTATTGTTTTCATTTATGTTGTTATTTATGTTGTTGTTTTTATTATTCATAATATATATGTTTTTAAATTCTAATAATGGATTTAATTATTTTTATTATGTAGTATTTGTTTGTTTTTCTTGTTTGTTTGCTTTTCTTACTTTTAGCTCGTTCAGCGTGTGCTGGCCTAAAAATGTTTATTTAATCATCTATGCACTGACTTGATTATTTAGTTTAATTTTGTCGAATTTAACTAGTTTTGTTACATTTCTGTTTTATTTTATTTTACCTTATTTCCTTTTATTTTATTTTATTTTACTTTTTTATCTTATTCTATTTCATTTAATTTAATTTTATTTTATTTTATTTTTTATGTTTTTTTCATTTTTCTTTTCTTTTCTTTTCTTTTCTTGAATTTTATCTTATTTTGTTTTTATTGTTTGCGTTTTTGTTTTTTTTCATTTTAAATTTTGTTTAATTTAATTCCTCCTTCATATCCGCCGCGGCTCCTTTCCATTCCCGTCCAATCTCATAAAAACCCGCAGTAAAGAAACAAAACAAACTGTGAGATCACGGCTGAACTGCCGGCATGGAAATGTGACAGGTGGATATTAATGGTGTGTGCAGAAACTAGCAGAGAAACAAAAAAGAAAAGGTAGCAGGAAGCGAGTGTGTGCATTGTGTGTGTATTGTTGCAGGAATAATAAAGTGGCCGGGACGTGTCGGTGTTTAGAAACCTGAGCAGCTGCGGGGGCTTTTGTGAAAGTGATTTGCTTTGAATAAATAAGTAGATAAATGAGGAAACTCTGGCCGCCATTCACGCATACATATTTTATTTACTATAAACTTCTTTTTTGCTTTCCTTCAGGAAAGGCTGGTCTCTTGATGGAAACAAAATAAATAATAAAATTCTATACTTTCCTTTCTGGGGAGTGCAAAATCTCAGCGCTGAGCACACACACACACACACACACACACACACACACACACACACACACACACACACACACACACACCTGCTCGGCCAGAACACCTGGATCTTGAAGGACATCCAGGAGCTCAGGATGACACCTGAGGCTCCAGCTAGATATTACATCTTTACAATCACATGTTTTGCTAGGCTAGAATTTTTATTTTGAGTTTTGTTAATGTTATTAATAGCAATAATAATAGCAATAATAATAATAATAATAATAATAATAATAATACTGACAATAAGTATTTTAGCAGTTGTATAGTAGCAGTCGTAGTATTCGTAGTAATAAAGGTAATAATAATAATAATAATAATAATAATGATAATAGTAATAATCGTAATCATCATCATCATCATACAATAATGATAATTATAATAATAATAATGATGATGATAATAAATTATTATTATTATTATTATTATTATTATTATTATTATTATTATTATTGTTGTTGTTATACTATGAATGTCTGTATTAATATTATTACCTTTTTTACTACTACTACTACTATTACCACTACTACTACTACTACTACTACTACTGCTATTACTACTACTACTACTACTACTACTAATAATAATAATAATAATAATAATAATAGTGATTATAATTATAATTATAATAATAATACATCAAAACCTAAATATGATAATACATAAAAAGTCCAGAATGTGAAAACTTGTCTGTTTTGGATTGCGCATCTTTTACCTTGGTAATAAAGTTTTTTTTTCTTTTTTTATTCAATTTTATTTATTGTTTTTGAATGTCTCTTCACTTAGGTATTGATTTGTTTGTTTTTCAAATTCTATGTACACATAAATATATATATATATTTCTTTTTTTTCCGATGTGAGCTTTTTTTTCTTCAGAAATGTTGTTTCATAATTTTTTCTGGAATAAAATATGTGAAGAAACGCTTTTGGGAGAGAGTCAGGCGGATAGGTAAAGGCAAAAAAAAAATCCATAGATAAAAATTGAAATAGAAAATGAATTCAATCAATTAAATAATAATAAAGATTAAAAAAAATAATACAGATCGAACAGTCATTGTGATTGAAAAGCAGCGAAAGCAAACATTTCTGCTAAAAAAGCGAACGCTAATGATCAGGGTTAGGGTTAAAAACCTGCATTCAAACAGGGAACTACATCCCTCCTTGCGGAATAAGTGAAAGTGTAAAGATGAATGCCCTTGCAACTCTTTATCTCTCCTGTCTCTCTCGACCTTTTCGACAAGTTCCTCTGCCAGGCTGGAGCGAGAAGATTTCCTGTCATATTTCCATCGATGAAAGGCGGGTCAAGGAAAGCTGATGATGAAGAGATGTAATTGCTTGAACGGGGTTTCCTTGAAACCAAAAATGTCCTTCGACCGGCGACTCGTGTTCGGAGACAAATATTAAATTATAAAAATAATTATGTGTATTTAAAAAAATTATAAATAATAAAAAAAACAAAGACATAAATAAAAAATATATTAAAAATAAATATTTTGATGCATAAATTAATGAATAAAAAAATAAAAAAATCAAACAAATACAGCTGTCAGACCAAAAGGCGTAGTCTTACAGAAAAGAAGAACAAATAAACCAACTAACCAACTAACTACCAAACTAACTTACTAGTTGCTAGTTGCTTACTAAGTCCCGACGGCCTATATAAATTGGCACTAAACAATTAAAAGCAGTATAAATAATTAAAAGACAGAAAGTCAAAAAAAATTAGAAAATAAAATAAAATAAAATAAAATAAATGAAAAAAATAAAATAAAATAAAATAAAATAAAATAAAATAAAATAAAATAAAATAAAATAAAATAAAATAAAATAAAAACTAGAACACGACCCAGGGGAGAATGCAGTGTGCAAAGGCGAAGGGCTTTATATTATGGAGAACAAACCAAACTGCTGGACCTTAAAAATTGGTTGACGTCCAAGAGGCCGTGAATGAACTTCTGCTTTTCCTTGGAATTTCTCTTTTTCAACTCATGTTATTGCTGAACTCAAGGGTGTCAAACTCATTTTCACGGGAGGTCACACCGCCATCATGGCTCCCCTCAAAGGGCCACATGTAACGGAAACACAATGATTAACTGTAACCAAATGTAATTAAGATAGATGTTTTTACTCCTTCATGTTAAATAACTCTGAATTTATGACTCAAAATGTTTCTATTGTCAGGTTGAGAAACCAACATGACTCCATTCATCACTGATCAAACTATCCAAGTGAAGAAAGAAAAATATCCAACACGAGTTATGACTTTAACTTTGTCCAAAACCTTTTTGTCACAATAGAAGAACATAATTGAGAATAAGTTCAACCAACAATTGTGTGAATTTCTACAGCCACAGTCAAGCTAGCTAGCTTTCACCGCCGCCGTGTTTTTGGACGTGGCTTTGGTGAACATATTCTGCTGCCGTCTTGGTTTTTTTAGCTTTTAATTCTTGGACTCTTTGTTGTTTTTTGCAAGGGCTAGCTTTAGCATCCTTAGCTCCGTGTTTGGAGAGTTTACTCTTTGCAATTTAGCTGTTGTGCTAATTCCAGCATATTTAAGTGGAAGCTGTTGGCCGACACATTGAACAATATGTACTGTCCAAACTTAAATAAATAATAATGTATATCATTAATAATAATAATAATCATATACAAATTAATTATAAATAATATTACACAAATTAATATGAAATAGAATTGATATTAAATAATAAACAATAAATAAATAATAATATAAATAATAAATAAACAAAATTAAGCTAAAATGTAGCTTTCGCAAAGAGCAGAACTAGTCGGAGTTTCCTCAGCAAAATCGAATAGCGACCTCACGTAACCCCATAACACCGGTTTTTATTTTTATTTTTTCGCGGTAAAGAGGAAGGGGTTCGGGACGAGACACCGTTGCCAAGCGATGCCGAAGGAAAAGGTGAATTTTTTGCGAAATGGAGATCCAGCGAGGTCGGAGACGGACTGATGGCATCATCGTAGGTTTTCGACGCTTTACCCAGTTCAAATAAAAGCTTTATATATACGCTTTTAACAGTTCAAATAAAAGAATAAAATAGAATATTTATCGAAAGGGACAATGCATATTCATGAAAATAAACATGTAAATATGCCGGATTTAGCCAATGGCTACTTTCAAGAAGACATACGTTGATAATATCGACAATCCAGAACAACAATCATCCACAAACGTTCACTCAGACATCGGTCAGAATTGAAAGGTCCATCTTCAGCCGACATTTGAGTTTAGTTTTAAATACTAAATAAGGGACTTTTTTATCTCGACACCGAAACAAGATGGTCATCGGAGTATCAATGTCAACCCCCACATGGGAGTGGCGAGAAGAGGCAAAACAAACCCATGGCTCCCACTGACTCCACATCATGCCGGATTGATATTATAGTGCAAAATGACTGTAATTAAATATAGAGTCTAATCTTCTTCTCCTTTGGGCTTTTCCCTTCAGGGGTCACAGCCAATCCACCTTCTCCATCTCTGGATCCTCCTCCCTCACTCCAACGAACTTCATATCTTCTCTCACTACCTCCATACATCGTCTCTCTGGTCTTCATCTAGACCTCCAATTCCAGCATCCTTCTACCTTCTACCATCCCTCCTCTGTCCATGACCCAACCATCTCAGTCTCTGACCTTCTCTCCAGAACATCTAACTATCCTTCTGATGGACTCATTCCTGATCCTCTCCATCCTGGTCACTCCCAAAGAGAACCTCCACATCTTCATCTCTGCCACCTCCAGCTCTGCCTCCTGTCTTTTCTCCAAACCATCCATCATCTCTGCTCTCACCACTGTCTCCTCCTGTTGACCCCAAGTACCTGGAATCCTCCAACTTCTTGATCTCCACTCCCTGTAGCCTCACCGTTCCACCCGGGTTCCTCTCATTCACACACATATATTCCGTCTCGCTGTGACTGACCTTCATTCCTCTCCTTTCCAGAGCAAACCTCCACCTCTCTGGATGTTCCTCAATTTCCCTGCTCTCACTACAGATCACAATGTCATCTGCAAACATCATGGTCCATGGAGATTCCTGTCTAACCTCATCTGTCAGCCTGTCCATCACCACTGCAAACAAGAAGGGGCTCAGAGCTGCTCCCTGATGAAGTCCCACCTCCACCTTGACCTTCTGTGTTAAACCTACAGCACAATTCACCACTGTCTCACGGCAAGCATACATGTCCTGCACCAGTCTAACATACTTCTCCACCACTCCAGACTTCCTCATACAAATCCAGAGTTCCTCTCTCGGCAACCTGTCATATCCTTTTTCTAGGTCTACAAAAGCGCAATGCAGCTCCCTCTGACCTTCTCTGTACTTCTCTATTAGCATTCTCAAAGCGAATACTGCACCTCATTATTTTCATTATTTTATTTTCAAGCATTAAAAAAATGGTCCCCGGCACTAAAAAAAAAGAGGTTGTGGACCGCTGCACATGTTCTGGAGATCTCAAGGGGAGGGGTGGTGAAGATCCGGCTGGAAGGATGCCGGGGTTGGAAACACCATTCAGGAAGGCCAAAGAGGATGGAGTGAAGAGGATGCAGAGGAGAGGGTTAGACGGGGGAGGACTGGCTCTGGTGAGCCCGGAAGAGAGCAGCCCAAGGACGGGGAGAAGAAGTGCAGCAGCTTTATTCAAGCTAAGGCGGCAGAAATAGGGATTCTGGGTGATTTTTTTCCGAGTTGGAAGGCAAATGAGTCAGAAGGGGGATCCTGGCAGGACCTCCAGAAGCACACAGAGCAGGAAACGTCCGCCTCAATTGGACATTCGCCACGGCGTCGTTTTCACCTAAGTCGTTTGGAAGAGGCTCGCGTGGAGCGCGCCACACTCGAACAAACGGGAAGTGGGAAGGTGGAGGAGGGTGAACAAATGAGGGGGTTGACTGTGAAAACCCAGCGGCTTCTACGGCAGATGGGTTCTATCGATATCAGCCTGATCCTGCGCTTCTGGGACGCTAGGCTACCGTCGGCGTCTGGGGTATCTTGGGAGCGACCCCCGCTACTGTGGAACCACCGTCCGGTGTCCGACAGACAACCTCTTCATTTCAGAACCGGCTGAAGCCCCTTTCTTTTTGAGAAAGCTTACAGTTAGCTCGAGGCTAGCCTCCACCTATGCTACCGTAGGTTCACTCTGCTGATCCCTGGATGCATTTCCGCCCTCTCTTCTCGTCCCGTCACCAATATATATATATATAATTTGAATAATAATTATATATTGTGTTATCATTAGCATTAGCACAAGCCAGAAGCCAGTCCCTATATGATATATATATAAAAATATATATATGTATAATTTGAATAATAATTATATAATATGAGCTTTCTGTGTTATCATTAGCATTAGCACAAGTCAGTCCCTATATGATATATATATATATATATATATATATTATATATATATATATATATATATATATATCACTTTTCAGATCGTCGCCGCCTATTCAGAATGTGAAAACGACTCTTCCTCGCCACCAGGGGGCGCCATCCAAGGTTAGACGAGTCGTTTTAAAAAAAACTGCAAAGACGAGGTCAATAGCTAGCAAAGATCCAAAAACGATACTTCTATGAAAACTAAAATGGATGGAAATGTTGATTTCTACTTTACGGTTCATGTTGAGGGCAGTTTATCGTTAAATCCAAGTCATTGTATGCCTTTTGTGGACATGAGTGGATTATTAATGACTGATCCATCCTGCTAATCCGGCTAAAGCTGGACTTATTAGAGTAGGATCAGAGTAAACATGCTAGCTTCAGTGAAAGGTGAACCCAGATATTCATAATTAGAGGGCAATTTGATCAGGCATGTGTGCAAGTAATAAAAACAGAAGGGTTTTCTGCGCCTGCACTAAAGCTTGAAGTTCATCGAATGCAGGTTCAGAACCTTGTGACGCTCTTTGGGCTGTTTTGTTTGGTCTGGAATTAAAGTATTAAATAATAATAATTCTCATAATAATAATAATAATAATAATAATAATAATAATAATAATAATAGTAATAATAATAATAAAATTAATTGGAGAAATAACAATAATGTGTATAATAATTATGATAATAATTCTGATCATAAGAGTAAAAATAATAATAATGATAATGATAACAATAATAACAACAAAAACGATAATAATAATAATAATAATAATAATAATAATAATAATAATAATAATAATAATACATTATTTAACAAATAAATGCTAAAAAAGGAGCTGTACAAACATGCATTGGAATGAAAACAAGGACGCCCCAGAATGACCAAAACAATGCATACAGTGAAACAAGAAGGATTAAAATAACCAAGATGATTAGAAGCCAGGGAGGGATGAATGGCTCATAGGATAATGCTCTTCAAAACAGGGTTTAATCCAGCGTCAACGAACAGGGTGGTTTTTACTAAAACTCACTCTGATGAGTTACTGAAAAACAAAAAATGAAAATAAATCCATTTGCCACTTTTCTCATATTTATTCCTGTATATTGGTAGAAATGTAAAGACATTTTTTTTTGTCTCACAGATTATACTGTTACACTTCAGAGTTTATTTTATTTTACTTTTATTCTCTATATATTTTTAGCTTGTCACCGTCCTGTCCTTGTGTTTGTTTCTGCTGCCGCAAAACAAATTTTTCCCAATCATGGGATCACCGAAGTTCATCATTGAAGAAAAAAAAGAGGTTGGGTTGAAAGTTTCCTTTAACAAAATAATCAACGTCTATTTGAGTCCTTCTTGTATTTATGAAAAGAAAACTTAAATGATTTCCGGCAGCAAAGCAAGCGTTCAGCCGTCAACTGGAATAATAAAAGCTCTACTTCACTGAACAATGAAAAAAATATGAATATATGCTAAAAAGATTTTAATTAAAATTTTGATCTTACTTGGTTAATGTGATTCCTGCTGCTGAACGTCTACACACGTCTGAATATGAGACCTTCATCCTCACACAGGATTGGAAGCTGTACTTGATATTTGCTTTCACTAAAGTTATTCCATAAAATATTACAAAACGTTATAAATATTAAATATTATTGAAACATTTTTTTTAACACATTTTATTTAGATGTTACAAAATCGGTGTCATCTTCGAATTTAAAATGACATTTTGAAAAATGACAAACAGCGTCTGCATATCAGACCTTCGTCCTCACACAGGATGGGAAGCCGTACTTGATATTTGCTTTAACAAAAGTCATGAAATAAAATATTATAGAAAATATTATGTTGAATTAAATATTATGATATAATTTTTAAGCATACTTTAACACATACTATCTAGATGTTACAAGATCACCATAATCTTCAAATTTAAAAGGACATTTTAAAAATTATTATAAAGTTATTAAATGAAATATATTGTAGATATTTAATATTAAAAAATTCTGAAAAAAAACCCAACACATTTTATTTAGATGTTATAAGATCACCGTAATCTTCAAATTTAATATTACATTTTAAAAATGGCAAACGGCATCTGCATATCAGACCTTCATCATCTTCACACAGGATTGGAAGCCCTCCGACATATTTGTTTTTAATAAAGTCAATAAATAAAATATGATGAAATATTTCAAATATGTGATATTATTATCTTTAAAAACATATTTATTATTTATTCATTATTTTAAAATGACATTTTACTGCATATCAGACTTTCATCTTCACACAGGAATTGAAGCTGTACTTGATATTTGCTTTTAATTAAGTTATTAAATAAAATATTATGAAAGTATTATTTTGTATTAAATATGATAATATTATTCAATGAAGTTCTTCAATAAAATATTAAAAATATTTAATATTACAGTATTCTAAAAACGTTTTCGATGCTTCAGGATTTATGCTACCTTCAAATTTAAAATACATTTAAAAAATGAACAAACCACTATAAAAATGTAATGGAATTTGTAAATTAAAAAAAGGCTTAGATGGAGGGAGCTGATTGGCCGGGCTGAAGCCAAAAGAAGCAAACCCAAAATCGACTGTTATGAATTTCGGGGGTCGCCGCGGTGCTTCCAACTCATTGGTCGTGGACACAACGGATCACACATCCCTCGCCTTTCCACGACCTTGAGGGCTTTTCACGCGCGATGCGACACGCCGCCTCTTCATCCTGACTGCCGGTGTTTGGCCAACGCTTCACACACACACACACACACACTGATCCCCCTGTGTGTGTGTGTGTGTGTGTGTCTCGCGGACCCCCCCAGTCCTCGGCGCTAATCCCCTGGACTGGATGCTGAGGCTGCAGCCTTGTAATTCACCAAATCCCCTCCCGGTCGCCTCAGTCCACACCTCTCCTCTGGGATCAATTGCTCGTCGACGGGACCAGCAAACGCAAGGTTGGCTTCCGCCACCCACTCCGAACCCCCGACCCGGCTGTCGTCGTGGGCCGAGAAGCCGGTTTCGCCCCGGACCGCCAATCGCAAGATTTACTCACTCGCTCATTCGGGGGGTCCTTTTGACAATAATACATATTATCATTATTATTATTATTACCATTGAAAAGAGATAAAGAAACGGGTTCAAGCAGGTTGGAATGGGTGGAGAAAAGTTTCAGGGGTTCTTTGTGATAGAAGAACATCATCTAGAATGAAAGGAAAGGTTTACAAAACAGTGGTGAGACCAGAGATGCTGTATGTTTGGAGACAGTGGCACTGAACAAAAGACAGGAGGCAGAGCTGGAGGTTGCAGAGATGAAGATGTTGAGGTTCTCTTTAGGAGTGACCAGGATGGAGAGGATCAGAAATGAGTCCATCAGAGGGACAATACATGTTTGGAGAGAAGGTCAGAGAAGCCAGACTGAGATGGTTGGGTCATGGACAGAGGAGGGATAGGGACTATATTGGTAGATGGATGCTGGAATTGGAGATGCCAGGCAGGAGGTCTAGAGGAAGACCGAAGAGAAGATTTATGGACGTAGTGAGAGAAGATATGAAGGTCGTCGGTGTGAGAGAGGAGGATCCAGAGAACAGGGTTAGATGGAGGAGGTTGATTCATTGTGGCGACGCCTGAAAGGGAAAAGACCAAAGGAAAAGAAGAAGAAGAAGATCATAATAATAATAATAATAATAATTATTATTATTATTATTAATATTAGTAGTAGTAGTAGTAGTAGTAGTATTATTATTATTAGTTGTAGTAGTAGTAGTAATAGTAGTAGTATTATTATGTTATATTATATTACAATTATACATTTCCATTCCATTGAATTATTATCATTATAATTAATGTTATTATTATTATTATTATTAACATCATCATTATTAAGTTAATCTATGGCATTATGATATTACAATTATACATTATATTATATTGTCATGTTTATGATTATCATTATAATTACCATTGTTATATTATTTTACAATAATACAAATCATTATTAATATTATTATTATTGTTGTTGTTGTTGTTATCATCATTATTATTATTATTATTATTATTATTATTATTATTACAAGGATTATTATTACAAACATCAAACCTGAACAGAATATCTCCATATTCGTCCATCAGTGTCTTCTTAAATAAGTCGCTCCCAACTTCCCCGAAAGCCGTCACCCCCCCAAAAAAAATACAATTCAAATTTGATGGCTGTTTCCATCAACTCTTCTATTTTTCTTTCTTTTTCGTTGTTTTGTGCTCATCGCCGAAGTCTTCCCGCCGATTTTCCTCCACCCGGCGAGCTGGAGAATGAAATGTAATTCCCGCCTGCCGGCGAGGCTGTTTCTGCACGTCAGTCAACGGCCAAACAAAGCCACTAAACACCAGGCGTGACTCCAAATGTGTTTGCTTTTCTTTCTCAAAAGGAGGGAATGGAGAATCACGTTCAGTGAGAAACAATAAATAAATTAATAGCGGAGCGGCCAAAAGGTAAATCGAAAAGTCTCTTGCGAGCGTTTGCCCACGACGGCACTTTAGGACGAGACGACTTTATTGATCCCCATAACGCAACAACAGGACTTTCAATGACTGTGAATACAAATATCAATAAAAGAGACAGTTAAAAGAAAACAAAATATATCTATGAAAAACAAGCAAAAAAAATACATAAATAAAAACTGAAGATGATGAAAATTAAAAATAAATTCAAAAAAAAAGAAAAAAAAAAGTACAACAAAAAAGATAGAAATAGATAAGATGATCCCCATAGGGGCAGCACAATAATAGGAATATAAATGAATATGAATATATATATAGAAATATAAAATATTATATATATATATATATATATATATATATATATATATAAAAGAGAAAGTTAAAAGATAGCAAAATATACCTACAAAAAACTAACAAAAAGAATAAGATAAATAAAAAAAATATATAAATAAAAATAATAATAAAAGTAGAATAAATATAATAATAAAAAAAAAACACTAAAATTAACAACAAAAAAGATAGAAATAGATAAGATATTATTGATCCCCATCGGGGCAGCGCAACAATAGCAGTTGTAAATAAATATGACTATATATACATCAATAAAAGAGAGTTTAAAGAAAGCAAAATATATCTAAAATAAATAAAGAATAAATATAAAAAAAATAAAAATGAAATAAAGAAAAAAATAGACTGCAAAATGAACAACAAGAAAGTTAGAAATAGACAACAGAATGAAAATAAAAAACAGCAAGGTTGGGAATAGAAAACCGTAACAACAACGAGGGCTAGAATAGAAACATAATGAAAAATATCATGTAAAAATAAACAAGATGCGAATGGAGAGACGGCAACCAGGATAAGAATAAATAATGTTTGCCCTCAAAGGGCCACGTGTGACAGAAAGAATGTAAATGTAAGGAAATGTAATGTTAAATAAATTTAAAGTAAATAACTCTGAATTTACGACTCATTCACATCCAAAATATTACATTTGCATTTGCATAGATATTATAAAAAAACATGTTAACTAGTTGATCCGTTTCAACTTAAATCCTCATCAATTGTCAGGTTAAGAATCCAGCATGACACCATCCATCAGTGATCAAACTATCCAAGTGAAGAGAGAAAAATATCATCCAACAACAGTTCTGACTTTAACTTTGTTTAAAACCTTTTTGTCACAACAGCCACAGTCAAGCTAGCTGTCACCGCTGCAGTGTCTTTGGATGCGGCTTTGGTGAACACACTCCGCTGGTGTCGCAGTTTAATTCTTGGACGATTTGTTGTTTTTTTTCTGGAAGGCGAGCTTTAGCATCCTTAGCTCTGTGTTTGGTGTCGAAATGCCGACGTAGAAAACTGCCTCATAACGCAAAAGGAAACCGTGTTTGTCATCCTTGAAGCACAAACACGTTTTCCCCTTCCCTTCTTTCTTGAAACATCCTTCCATCTGAGGCAGCTTTTCTCTGCCTGGACATTCAGGTATCATTCGAATTTTCTCAATGGCAGGTCACATGATCGGCATGAATTTTGGGAAATGTAGTTTATCGTCAATGCGTGTGTTACACTTATTTATTTTAAGACAATCTGACCTTTTAAGAGGTTCTCGCAGGCCACATAAACTGACGTGGCGGGCCACATTTGGCCTGTGGGCCGCGAGGTTGACACCTGATGAAGAGCTTTCCCCACCTTGCACACCTTCAGATTCCCCTGCTCACCCATGGACCCATACAGGCGCTAAGGTTACAACCGGGGGGCAACTCGAAGTCATTCCCAAGGAGAGTTTGGTATGCTGACGGGAGGAACCGGGAATCGAACCGCAAACCTTCTGAAGGGGTTCCTGCTCCACCAACCAAGCCACAGCCGCCTCCCGTTTGTTAACAATTGGCCCGTATGACCCACATATATGTAAATACGTTGCTGAAGTGGAGATGGGTCGCGTATCAAAGCACCTCATCAGAGGAAGTCTCCAGAAACCCCGCGGGATGTCCTCTGGTGACCTTCTGAACCAAACCAGAGGTCCGGCGTCGGCAGCCGAGCTTCAAAAAGGCGGAGAGAAAATGAAGAAACAGCGGAGGCTGAGGGAAGGGAGGGGGTTCTTGTAACATGAGCAGACAATTACGACGTGAAGGACACTTCGAAGGCCCCTCCTGGGTCTGGCCAATCAACGCCGCTCCGGCGTAAACTCCGGCCCTGCAAGGGGTCAACAAGGGCTCTTTGCCAACGCCGTATTAAGGCTGCTGCTCTGCTCCTTTATGATTAATGCTCTTGTTCCGTCGGACGTGGTCGGACCGTGGCTGGAAGTTAATGGTCTGTGGTTACCGTCGGCTGCTTGATTAAATTAGTCACTTAAATTCAAGATTAGCTGATTAATCTCCCAATTAATTTGCTCGGTCAAAGAGATTGCAACTGAGACTCCGGGCAGAGGACTCGTGAGAAGCGATGTTAGTCCGTTTCTGCCCGGGAAAAGTTTGGACTGTAGGGTTGCGCAGAAGGTGATGCATGGGTACTCCTCTGCATCCCGCGCCTGCAGGACTATTCATTCATTCATTCATTCACCCATTCACCCATCGAGCATACCGCTCATCCTGCACTCAGGTTGGCAGGGAGCAGCTGTCAAGTACCCTTGGGAGTTGGGGTACATCCTGTACTGGTCCATCACAGGGCCACATCTAGAGACATACAAGTCTTCAACCTCTCATTTATAAGTATAGGCAGGTCTGGATGTTATAGATTGTTGTTGTAGATACTCGACAGAGAAAACTCAGAATGGAAGCTGGGACCTTCTCGCTGTGAGGTAGACGTCCAAAACTTATATATTTATGCCCTTTTTTGGGGGGGTTCCCTGTCAAAACAAAGTCCCCGTTGTTTCTTCAGTGTCTTATGATGTGGTGGATTCCGAAAAAAGCAACCTGGAGACTTTGAGAGGGATCTGGAGACGCGCTCGGGGAGTAAAAAACCCCGTCCTTGTACTTCATTTACGTACTCCAGTACCACATCGCCGTGGAACCGCGCCGCCGATCCTTTATGTAAGTATTAAACAGCAAACGACCGCATTTTACGGCCGCTTTTACAAGCGTCCTTCCCCGGCTTTGCTGGAAATAAATTTGAAAAAAAAGAGAGACTTGGGAGGGAGAGAGCGCTTTCACTGAGTCTGAAATTAAATAGGAGATAGCGGTAATACCTTCAGTTTAAAAATACCAGCGTATTGCAGGTACTGCTTTTTTGGACCCAATGATACGACAGATAAACGACCTAATGAATAAATACATTGTGAAAAAAGGAACATGCTTGAGCGGCGTGATGGACGGTATGGCTGGGGAGGCTGTGACGAGTTGAGTTTCCCTGGAAACCAGGTATCCCATGGAGGTCGTACTGACAATGAAGCAGTACAACACGTACTACAGAGTAACACTACAGAGTAATACTACAGAGTAATACTACCGAGTAAAACTGATGATTAACATCTGACTCTCATCTCTGTCTCTTGGTGAGGAGTTGCCATATCTCGAAAGTTTTTATTTTTTCTTTGTGATGATAACAACAACAACAACAACAAAAACAACAACAACAACAATAATAATAATAATAATAATAATAATAATAATACGAATAATGATAATAATAATAATGGTCATTATGATGCTGTTGACATAATAATAATAATAATAATAATAATCATCATCATCATTTTTATTATTTTTTTAATTATTATTATTATCATTATTATTATTATTATTATTATTATCATTGTACTCTTCATTTTCTTCTTCCAGACTGCTCATTCTGTGACTTCATCCAAATTAAAAAGCGAAATACATTGAAGATTTGATTTTCAAAACCTTCCCTCGGCAAATTATTATCAAATTTCACGAGGAAATGTCAAATTTGCAAATCGAAATGCATTTGCAGGAATCCTTTTCAGCAGCATATTTTGACCCGTAACTAAAATGATTCAACTCACCCGAACTGCATTTTCATTTTCTTATGATGTCGCACATTTTATTACCAAATTAAAACAAAACAAAAAAAGATTTCTCACTTTCTCTCCCGCATTTAACATCAACATTGAATTTGGATCGGCAATCCAGATCAAAATCACTTAATATTTGAATTTTCTAAGATACAAAGTGCTATTCGAGCAAATTTTATCCTTGAAATACGAAATTTCAGGATATGAATTCAAAAGCGAAAAAAAAAAAAAGGCCAAGCAGCTCCCATGTCTCCAATAAGCTTCTAACGAGAGCGATTCAGAGGAAAATCTATCAAAAAAAAGGAAGAAAAATATAGTTTGAAAGTAAAATTTAAGTTAGGTAACAATTAGAAACAATTAGCCTGGAAGGGGACTCGGAGAGTACCATGCTAACGGTATGATCTGCTCAAGTCTCAGAAAATGTCTGCAACTCTATCTTGTTCCGAAACTGTAAGATTAGCGTGATAGCGTTATCAACCACGTCGCCCTCTTCTCAGGGCTTTTCTGTGTCCTTGACTTTGAGACCATGAAACAAATACAAAGGGATGCGTCCCCTTCCTGGCACCACCAATTGTTGAAGGACTGAGGAGAAGCTAGCTAGGACAACGTTGTTGCTAACGGTGTCTGTTAGCACGGCATATTCAGCCCAGCTCTCTACAATCTGCTCAGGTCTGTCACTTCCATCCGATTCAGAAGTTCTCTGCAATGCCAACCGGTGCCGTACTTGTATGCTTTGCGCGGCAGAGTTAGGGAGTGCCGTGCTAACAGGTATCAGTGATTAGTTAGCGGGTAAACAGCTAAGTGTGTCGTGTTGTAGCGCCCAAAAAAGATGCGAAGAACATGGTCAGTCAGGTTTTTTATACATCAATATCCTTACTTTGTTAATGTTTTTGGATGGGGTTGGAATGAATTAATTAGTTTTCTGTTATTTTATATGGGGAAAATTCATTGAAGATACAGAAAAAAAAAAAAATCATCATACAAACCCACTTCTGGAACCAATTCCATTCCACAATATATATATATATATATATATATATATATATATATATATATATAAACCATTGGGGAGATTTAGAAATATATATATTTAAATTTAAGTACATATAAGTCAAAAAACAAATTCATAAGTGCATGAATATAAACATAAATCTATAGTTATGTCGAGAAATATAAATCCAATTCATAAATGCATAAATACAAAAAATACAAATATCAATGTACAATTTATGTATTACAAATATATCGAAATGATGCATTTCTTTTGTTTTATTTATATATTTTTTTTAATGGAACTAAATTAAAACCAAAATGCTTTTCGGAACCAGCCGTCTCTTTGCAGCCCATCGTGATTGTCATTAGTAGGACTAGTAGTAGTAGCAGTAGTAGTAGTAGTATTATCTGTAGGAGCAGTAGCTGTAGTACTAGTTGAGTACTAGTATTTGACAGTGAACATTAGGTGGAAATTAAAATGAATACATAAATAGACGGATGAAAGAATAAATAAATGAATCAATGAATAAATCAATATATAATTGGACAATCAAAAAAATGAATAATCGAATGATTAAATAAATACATAAATCAATGAATAAATAAATGGATAATCAAATAACTAATGAATGAATGAATGAATGAATAATAAATAAATAAAAAGATAAATGAACCGTGTCTTTCTTTAATCCGATTATCGTTCCCAAAATAGTTGCAAACTAATTTTATTTTTATTTCTTTTTCCCCGTTTAACAATAACCACAGACACGAATCCCGGTGTTCCCAAACAAACCTCCAGCAATAGGACGGAGGCCTTAAAAAAAAAATTAAAAATAAAATTTAAAAAAGGAAGCGACGCGGTGAGGAAGGCGGCGGGAAAACAATGATTAGCTGATCCAGGAGCAAATATTATGAGCGTGGTCGGGAGGAGGTACATGCTGAATAATTAATAACTGGATGCAGCGCAGGGATTACAGGATAAGTAGAGCAAAGAAGGCACCGACCTTAATCGCTTTAGCTTCCACACACACACAAAATAAAAAGCAAGAGCCGGGATCGCGTCGACATTTCCCAAAATTCAATTTGGGATGCGGATGTTTGGACCGGAGGAAACCCGCCGACCTCGGGTGTGGGGAAAATTATGGATGAGGAAATAAAAGTTGGAAACAAGTCACTCATAGATGAATAAATGAGGGATGAGGGAAGGAAAAATGGCGTGATGGACGATACGGATGTTGTTACCGGGTGGGTTTCCCTGGAAACCAGGCATCTCATGGAGGTCGGCTCGGACAATGAAGCGGTACTGTTGTGAGTACAACACGTACTTCAAAGTAATACTACATATTAACATGTACACTTTGTCTCTTGGAGAGGAGTTACTCTATCCAGAAAGTCCAGAAAATCCAGTAAATAATAATAATAATAATAATAATAATAATAATAATAATAATAATAATAATAATAATAATAATGGTGGTGATGACAGAGCTAATAATAAAAATAATCATCATCATCATATTCATAATCACAATGAAAATGGTAATCATAATGGTGAAGATGATGATGCAAATAGCAATAATAATAATAATAATTATAATAATAATCAAAACAATAATAATAACGATAATAATAATAATAATAATAATCATAATCATAATCATAATCATAATCATAATAATCATAATAATAATAATATATTAATAATAAAATACAAATAATAATAATGATAATGCTAAGGCCGTTGACAATAATATAACTAACAATAATAATAATGAAAATAATAATAATAATATCATTATCATCATTATCATATCAATATTATCATTATTATCTTTATTATTATTATTATCATTATTCTTTAATAAAAATTATAATAAGAATAAAAATGACAATGATGACGTTGTTGACAATAATAATAATAATAATAATAATAATAATGATAATAATGATAATAATGATAATAATAACAATCATCATCATTATATATGTAATAATAATCATGCAAGAATGAGATGATTAATAATACTACTACCACTATAAAAAATAAATAAAAAAATATAAAACGTTGGAAACAATTCACTATCTGCAGTTCACAGAAAAAAATAAAAAAACAGGATTTGTTTTCATTTTGTGTATTCCATGACGGGCTGGAAAATCAACTTGGATTTACTGCTAATTTGTCGCTGAAAAGGAGCCTGTTACTTGCTGGAATGAAGCGGAAAAAAATAACATGTTCATTCACTCAGGCCTTTTAAAAGGAGGTTTAATTGAGTCTCGGTGTTTCCAGTGGGGACGCATAATTAAGTCTCCCGGCCGGGATCATATTCCAATTATTTATTTCATGATATACTTTGATTCCCTTATCAATTATGTCACTGAATTAATTGTTTCATTTCAATGCCGTGTCCATTTCAACGTCCAGAAATGTGTTTCTGTCGTCGGTTGAAGCCAAAACGCCACCTCAGATATGAAAGAATGACATAAAATAAAGAAGTTTTTGTTTGTGAATGACAAGAAACAAGCTTGTTTTCAGCAGGAAATAAATAATAAATGCAAATTGATTTTCCCGTCCGTAGCAGGAACACGGCTGAAATATGACTAAGAGAAGGGTTCTTAAGCCTGAAAACTTAAACATGACGTGTGTCGTCTCTCAGGAACAAAACAACAAACAGAAATTACACCCTTTTCTATTATTATTAGTATTAGTAATAGTAGTAGTATTATTAGTATTAACATTAATTAGTTATTAATATTATTCTTTATATTATTATTATTATTATTAGCGCTGCAAGTACTACTATTTCTACTGATACTACTAAAAATAATAATAATATATGATCATGTTATTATAGTTATTTATATCGACAAACTCATTCATCCATCCATCTTCTGCCGCTGATCCTGCACTCAGGGACACAGGGGATGCTGGAACCTATATAATCATCTATTATGATCAAAAATTATGCTGAACAATTAAAATTATAATATTATTCTAATATTTTATTAGAATTATTGCCATTATATTTTACTGTCAGATTACTATTTATTATTACTAGTAGTAGCAGTGTTCCCACCACCTCAAGATAATAATAATAATAATAATAATAATAATAATAATAATAATAATAATAATAATAATAATGATAATAATAATATCAATAATAATAATGGTCAAATATTTCTGTTGGTATTGGAATTCATATAATAACAATAACAACAACAACAATAATAATAATAATGATAATAATAATAATAATAATAATAATAATAATAATAATAATAATAATAATAATAATAATAATAGTTTTCACATAATTACCATTGGTATTGATAAACAAACAATTAACTGTCATAATTACAATTATTATTAATAATATTATTTGCTCATTCATTGATATATTTGTTGTACAGGGAAAGGTCTTGGCTGTACAACAAATATGAACCGCCGTTCCACGTTGACCCTTCAACTTCAAATAAACCCGGTTTCATCATGAAAAGATTGGCAGGCAGACGCGGATCCGCTTTCAACTCCCATCGATAGGTTGACCCGCGAACACCTCCACGCAACAATGCGTTGAGGGACACGACCCCTATGGAAGCAAGATGCTTTGTGCTAAAAAAAAAAAAAAAAAAATACATCTATTCCAGCGTATTCTGACGTCAATGTATGAATGAATGAACGTGGGCAGATGGATAAAAGATGGCCGCCATTCGTTGTGCAGCTGACGGCACATAAATACCCGCTTGGAGTATCGCTGTTTCAAACCGGGGGCCGTAAGTTTGTCCTGCCTGCCTCATTGCCCGTGTCTGAACGCTCCGCTGAGCACGAAAACACCCTCTGCCCGCTGGATTCACACAACCAGCAGCTTGGGTGTGTGTGTGTGTGTGTGTGTGTGTGTGTGTGTGTGTGTGTGTTAAATGAGGCCAGATAGTTTAGTTTAATTTATCACCTGGCTTTTTTTTTTTAAATCGTCCCAGAACACGTGGCGTGTGTGTGTGTGTCCGACACTTTCAAAACTATTGATGGAGCTCACACACACACCTTAAGCACCAAGCACTATAAGTGCAGGGAAAAAAAAAGACATTTTTATATAATGTTTGATAAGAGAAAATAATTGAATGATTATGTGATGAAATAAATAGCTTGATTTCATTTTATCGACAAAAATGTTACAGTAATAAGACTGACAATGATAATAATATAATAATAATAACAGTCATAAAAATTACTATTATATTATTATTTATATGGTGATTATATATATATATATATATATATATATATATATATATATATATATATATAATACTATTATAATTACTATTGGTAGTATTGTTCCCACCACCTCAAGATAATAATAATAATAACAATAATAATAATAATAATAATAATGATACAGATTAAATAATCACTGCTGCTAATGGAATTCCTATACTTATTATTATTATTATATGAATTCCAATACCAATAGAAATCTTTGACCATTTTTATTATGATAATTATTATTATTATTATTTTATTATTTTTTTATTTTATTTTATTGATTATTTTTATAGCCATCACAACAAATACTACTGTCTCTAATAATAATAATAATAATAATAATAATAATAAAAATAATAACAATAATAATAAAAATGAGTATTCGTATTATTAATGATATATAATAATCATAAAAATGACTAATTATACATGATAATAATAACCATTATGACTATGATTATGATTATTTTAATTAGGATTGTTGTTTTATCATTATTATTATTATTATTATTATTATATAAATGGTGAGATAAATAAATCGACAGAAATAAACTCATATTCATAGAAAGATAAATAAATACTTACAGACATCAATGTGATTTAATAATGTGATTTAATAATGTGAATTGACGTTTTGAATTACTTTAATTTTGTTACATTGTCCTCTCTCTCTCTCTCTCTCTTTATATATATATATATATATATATATATATATATATATATATATATATATATATATATATTTTTTTTTATAATAATAATTAAATACATAAAAATATATACCAATTTTTTTTATTATTGTGTTTTTAAATCCCAAATAGAAACGTACTTGCGAATTTCCATGTGAAGTCTGCATTTTTAAAGGTATGACTTGTTCCTGTTTCAAACTGAGGAAAATGAAGTTCTGATGTTGTCATTGATGAGAATATGGGTGTGACCAATAATTATTATAAATGACTAATGTTTATATTAATAATAAAATAACAGATTTTTTCCATTTTGAAATCTACAAATGCCTGTTACATTAAAATATCTTTAAATAAAGAATAAATATCTTTAATATCTTTAAATAATAGAATAAACGCATGACTGGAAGATTTTTATTTATTTATTTTTTAAAATTTTGTTTCCCCCCCTTTTATCTATTTGTCAAAACATTTTCTGCAATTTTTTTTCCTCCTGTATTTAAAGTGTTATTTTCCGGACCTTTCCCTCGCAGTTGCCGTGGAAGCGTGCCATCCTCACCACTGTTTTAAATCCTCACACATCTTAATAAAGAACAAAACAAACAAAAAAACAAACCTTCTCGGCTCTAAATCCCCCTTATTCAATGATGTGGCCGCTAAGACGTGTTCCAGCATGTTCCATTGGTCCATCTTTCCCACCAACAAGATTAATTTTCCTTTCATTTTTTATTAATTACTCCACGTTTTTTTTTTCCCCTCAGGAGATATAAAATAATCACTCTTTTTTTTTATATTTTAAAATATAAAGATATGTCATACATTTATGTCAAGGGAATGAGAGGGTGAATTATTGCATGTCTCTCTTTAACGTGTGAATGAAAGAGTGAATGGTTGAATGTCCCAATTTGACAATTGAATGAGAGGGTGAATGGTTCCATGTCTCTGTATGAAATGTGAATGAGAGGGTGAATTACTGTATAATTCTCTTTGACATGTGAATGAGAGGGTGAATTATGTCATGTCCCGATTTAACCTGACCGACAGAGTGAGTGGTTGTATGTCCCTGCATGAGTTATGAATGGGTGAGTGAATGGTTGGACGAATGAGAGGGTGAATTTCGTAGGATTATATGTAATGTGAGTGAGGGGGTGAATTTTGTAGGACTGTATAATATGTGAACTCTATGTGACGTGTCCGTGAGAGACTGAGCGAGTGGTTGAATGTCCCTTTTTAATGTGTGAATGACAGAGTGAATGGTTGGATGTCTGAATGAGAGGGTGAATTGTTGAATGTCTCCTTATGAACGGGTGAATGAATGGTTTTACGTCTCAGCTTGACATGAATTTGAGGGTGAATTTTGTAGGACAATGTAATATTTCAGTGACAGAGTGAACGGTTGCATTATCACTATTTAATGTGCCAATGACAGAGTGAATGGATTTATGTCTCTCTTCGACGTGAATGAGAGGGTGAATTTTTGTAATCATATCAAATATGTCAATGACAGAGTGAATAGTTTTATGTGTCTATTAGACGTGAGTCTCTGTGTAATACGAGAATGAGAGGGTGAATGTCCGCTTGTCTCTATTGGACGTTTTGGAACGTCCCTTTTCAATGTGTGAATGACAAATGACAAGTGAAGGAGAGGGTGAATTTGATGAATTCTCTACATGACTTATGAATGGGTGAATTAATCGTTGGACGTCTCAATTTTACGTGAACGAGAGGATGAATTTTGTAGGACTTCATCATATTTGAATGACAGAGTGGATGGTTTTAGGTCTCGATATGACAAGTGAATGAGAGAGTGAATTATGTTTTGCCCCTATTTAACGAATGCAAGAAGGAATTCAACCCATATTTGAGCTCGATATATTTTCCGTGTTATCTTTCTAATGACGGAGGCAAGGTTGCTAGCTGGCTAGCTAAATAGCTGCTTCAACATCCTGCAAACGCTAAAAATTAAAAACAATTAAATGAAGAGATAGATAGATGGATAGATAGATTGTCTAAAATAAAATGACTATGAATAAAGTTAAATAAAATTTAATAAGATAAAAATAAATGACATGACATGAAAGGAAATGATACAAAATAAATTAAAATTAGATAAACACGAAATCAATGACTCAGTAAATAAAAATAGTAGAATATCTAGCACACTAACTTGCAACTAGATAAATAAGTAATTGCATAAATATATAAATTAATAAATATGTGAATAAACAAATGAAAAAAAACAACAGATAAACAGCTAAATGAATAAGATAAGATAGATCATAAATCAGTAAAATGAAAATAGACTTAGTAACTGACTGACTCACTAACTCACTCACTAAATAAATAAATACATGAATAAATAAATAAACAAATAAATAACTTGGCAGGTTGCAAAGAGCTACGACAGGGTTGGATTCTGTTGAAAAAAAAAAGCCACACATATTTCTATTTTTTGGAATCACTTTCCAAGTTGATGCTTTTCCGGAGTCGTTTCCTGCCAGCGCTCAGACAACCTGTCCGCCGTTGAAGCTAAACTGCAGCGATGCTAACGCGCGTTTGTTATGTTGCCTCGAAGGACAAGGCTGTGAACACACACCTTCAAGGTGTGTGCGCGTGTGTGTGTGTGTGTGTGTGTGTGTGTGTGTGTGTGTGTGTGCGTGTGTGTGTGTGTGTGTGTGTGTGTTTGTGTGCGTCTCCATTTTCTCCTTCGTCCGTTTCGCCCCCTTTCAACCTGCTGGCCTTAATTCCAAGTGAGTGAGTGTGGAAATGTCAAATGTTATAAAATAAATTAATTAAAAAATCTATTTATTAATACATTAATTTTTTATGTATTGCTTGTTTTTTATTCATCTATTTAACAATTAATTAATTTTTTAATACATTTATAATAATAATCATCATAAATGTCATAAACAGTCAGTTCATACACTTGCCTGAATGAACGTGTGTGTTTTACTTTAATATTTATAATTAATAATGTATTTATATGATAATTTGTCTGTTTATCTTCAATTAAATAACTGTATTTGAATTTGTCTACTGTGTGTGTGTGTGTATATAACTATATACATGTATAAAAATATCTATTTCTCGATGTATTTATTTATTTATCATCTATTCATCTAGTTTTGTGATTGTTTATTTTTATTTATTCAGCTATTGAATAATTAAAAATTAAAAATAAAGACATTCAAGCAAGTGTGTGAATTTATTTTTGAAAGGTTTACTTTATACCTTTTTGAATATATTAAGAAATATGCATTATTTAGTTTTGAACTATTGTTAATTATTTTATTATTTTTTAACAAGATAAATTAATCTGCAAATGCTAAATTAATAATACCGATACTACTATAACTACTACTACTACTCGTAATAATAATGATAGTAAGAATCATAATAATAACAATAACTACAATAATTATTATTATTAGTAGTATAATTATCATTTAGTTTTTGCAGATTAATTTATCTTGTCAAAATTAATACAAATAAAGAATAAGTAATAGTTCAAAACTTGATGATGGATTATTCTAAATACATTCAAATATGGATTAAAACGAGATGTCAAAAAAAAAAAAAATTGATTCACAAACTCACAGGAGAGTCTTTAATTTTTACTTTGTAACTATTAATCGATTTATTTAATTAATTAAGTGAAATGTCAGCAGTCATATTTTATGTGTCTTGGGCTCAAAAGTCTCAGTCTCTTCAAATTCCAACATTTATCTTTTTTTGTGATTGGTTATGTTTATTTATTCGTTCATTCACACATTCATTTATTCACTCATTCATTTGTAATTAATATATTGAAAAACAATAAAGATGAGAATGGCTATTATTATTATTATTATTATTATTACTCTCAGAATTGTTATTATTTTTGTTATTATCCATTTAGCTTTCGCTGAAAAAGTTATTTCCCCCACAAAAAAACTGTAAAATAATTCTAAAATAAAAATGTCAAAACTCCATTCTGTATATTTATAATATATTCATTAAATCTACATATCAACCAAATAGATTCAAACGCTTTCCCAGTTGTCTTTCATTTTATTATTTAATTACGAATCGATTGATTTAATTATCTGTCTATTCAATTTTTAATTACTGTAGAACATCTTAGGCTGAAGGTCAACATCTACTGTGTGTGAGTGTGTGTGAGTGTATGAGTGTGTGTGTAGGAGTTGGGAAATGTCAGCAGTTATATTTTATTTGTGTCGGGCTCAAAAGTCTCAGTATCTTCAAATTCAAATATCCAACATTTATCTTTTTTTTCTTATTTACTTATTTTATTTTTGTCATTTAATACTGCTATATTTATTCATTCACACATTCATTTATTTACTCATTCATTTATAATAATGAAAATAAAAATAAAAAATAATGACAACAATGGTGATCATTCTTCTTCTCATTCATCTTCTGCTTCTAATAATTATTATTGTTTTTATCCATATAGCTTTGCAGATTAAGTTATATTTAAAAAAAAATAAAACAACAATGTGTATTATGTATATTTCAGCATAGTCATTTGTGTGTAAAGTGTATAGATCAAAAAAATTATATTCACACACTTTCATGACTGTCTCTCATTTTAATATATAAGTAATTG
This sequence comes from Fistularia tabacaria, assembly GCA_901007705.1. Taxonomy (NCBI): domain Eukaryota; kingdom Metazoa; phylum Chordata; class Actinopteri; order Syngnathiformes; family Fistulariidae; genus Fistularia; species Fistularia tabacaria. The sequence continues at coordinate 2,127 of CAAKHD010012582.1, read as the reverse complement.
CCATTTTAATTTATAATTATGAATCCATGTATTTAATTATCTGTCTATTCAATTTTAATCAATAGTTGATAATTGGATATCGGCATAGACGCGACTTATTCCGGTTCAGTTTTGGCTGCAAATCATCTAAAAAGGCATCATTTTGCCATTTGCCATTTTTCATTCTTCTTCTGATTTAAATCCAGGTGAGGTTTTGAAATGAACGAAGGTTTTAATATATCATGTGGATGAATGAGTGAATGAATGTCTCTCTATGACATGTGAATGAGAGGGTGACTGATGTATTATGATATTTAAATGAGAGGGTGAACGTTTGTATTATTGTATGTTGTGTGAATGAGAGGGTGAATGTTGGTTGTTCCTATTTAATATGTGAATGAGAGGGTGAACGTTGCAATGCTGTTATATCAGGTGTGAATGAGAGGGGAATGGTTATACGGAACCGTATGACAAGTGAATGGGTTAGTGAATGCTGGTTGTCCCTATTTAACGTGTGAATGAGAGGGTGAACAGTCATGTGTCTATTCAATGTGTGGATGAATGAGTGAATGGCTGTAAGCGTCTGTGTGACGAGTGGATGAATGGCTGAATGTGACTATATCATGAGTGAATGAGTGAGTGAATGGTTGTATGTCTCTATATGACGTGTGAATGAGAGGGTGAATGTTGTTACATCACCTTTAAAATGAGAGGATGAATTGTTATGTGGAACTCTGACAGGTGAATGTTTCCTGTCCCTATTTAACGTGTGAATGAGAGGGTGAATTTACTGCATGTTTATTTGACAAGTGAAAAAGAGGGTGAACGGCTGAATGTCTGCATGAACACCGAGCAAACAGTCACATGTCTGGATATAACATGTGAATGAATGAGTGAATGCTGTATGTTTCTATTTGCCAAGTGAATGAAAGGGTGAACGGCCATGTTTCCATAAGAAGTGTGAATGAGATGATGAATAGTTGAACGTCCCTGTATTATGAGTGAATGAGTGAGTGAACATTTGAATGTTGTTATATCACATGTGAATGGGAGGCTGAATGTTTTCAATATATATTTTCCAATGACCTGAGAGGGTGAACGTTTGAATGTCTGCAAGAACAGTCAGTGAACAGTCACATGCCTCCATATGACACGTGAATGAATGAGTGAATGACTCAAAGCGTCTGTATGAAGTGGATGAGAGGGTGAACTTCCGTATGTTTCTTGGACGAGTAAAAGAGAGGGTGAATGTTTGTCTCAATGAAAGGTGTGAATGAACGAGTTAATGGCTGCGCGTCTTTACATGACGTGTGAATGAGAGGGTGAATGATGTCACATGATCTTTGAATGAGAGGGTGAACGTTTGTATGTCGTGTGAATGACAGGGTGACCACTCATGCTTCTATACGACGTGTGAATGAGAGCTTGAATCATGTCACATGATCTTTGAATGAGAGGGTGAGTAGGTTGTTTTTCTAATATGACAATGAAATTAAGCGTGTGAATGTACGAGTGAACAGCTGTCCGTCTCTTTATGGCGTGTGAATGAAAGGGTGAATTACTGCATGTTGTTTTGTCGCTTGTGAATGACAGGGTGAACAGTCTTATGTCGCTACGGATGAGAGGGTGAATGTTCGGCTCCAAGATTGAATGGATGAGTGAATGAATGAATGAATGAATGAATGAATGAATGAATGAATGAATGAATGAATGAATGAATGGCGTCGACACCTCAGGAAACAGCTCAGGTTTTTATAATTTTTTTTGACGAGGCGTCGCTGGATGAATCGCAAACCTCTCTGGCCCAGGTTGGTTTTCTCCCTCCATGCCGACGACTTGCTGCTATTCTATTTCTTAATTTTTTTATTTATTTGTTTTAAATGATCCATTTAGTTTTTTTTTTTTGTTTGCCAAAATATGATCTGCTGTTTTGTTTTTTTTTTTGTTATTTTTGCTCGAAGCGCCCAGAATTCCGCATTCAACTGCGCTCGCCAATATATCCAGGGGACGTCGAAAGAAATCAGCGTTTCCTGGTTGTTGTTCAGAGGCGTGGAGTTTTTCTTTAATTGTCCATCATGCAGGATTACGCTGTAATACAGTCGTACCTTGTTATTGCTCATTTCAATTATTTGCTGGGTGGGTGGGTGG
>CAAKHD010012579.1:0-10218 GCA_901007705.1 Fistularia tabacaria | reverse complement strand
TTTCACGCTAAACTTGTCGCCATGAGGGAGCGCCCACACACACACACGCACGCACACACACACACACACACACACACGTACACAAACACACACACATACACAGCCATCGAGCCGGTTAGCTCCGGAGGGTTGTCAGGTGTACATTTTTCACCGGGCGGGGCCTCCGAGGGTAGCCGGCCTGGGGGCCCCGGTCCCCGGCGTCGGACCCCCGGGGGGGGGGAGCTTTTTTTTTTTTTTTTTCCTTTGGCTGTCAAATCCGCGCATGCGCAACGCGATTCGCTCACGTCGCTAGCTCGTGTCACGCTAGCCCGAACGCACGCGCGCAGAACGACAACAATAAAGCGTCAAGTTCGGAGGAGGAGGCCCGGCGTTCGCGGACCCGCGGAAGCCGCGGTGTCGCGTCGTTTCCGCCGACGCTCGGTCGTTCCGGTGCCGCGCGGGTACCCGGCGCCGGTCCGGACGAGCTCACCGGGGCGCCTGAGTCCCGATGGGTCCCGTTCACGACGCCTCCGGTCACCGCGACAGCGCGATCGTATCGGAATCGCGGGAAAGAAGCTGCGATTTCCGGCAATCGGACGGTTCCGTAAACGCGCTCAACACCGAAGGGCTTCTTCGAACCGCGGAAGCACCTCAGGAGGTCGAGGTGTTCAGATGTTCCCCTGCTTCCCCTCTCATCACCAATAACTTATTACCACGCAATTATCGTGGATCTGTCTATTCAAACTGTGTATTAATTCGTGCACAAAAAAAAAACAACTAGAAAATGTGAACGATTCCTCCAAAGACTGGAGGAACCTGTGGATGAACGAGGAAGTGTACAAACGAATAACAGAAGAGGGAATGTCACTCGAATGAAAGCAGGTTGGAGGAAGTATCAGTGACGACACACACGGGTCGTCATGGAGACTGTTTGACAAAACAGTGGTCACACAAGGGGAAAAAGTCTTTTGGATCCTCACAAGATGGCCGCCTGGCCCTGAACCCCAGGGTTGCGGGTGCAAACGAAGCAGCCATAGGTTCATCCTACTTTCCCCAAAGTGTTTTCTTATCGGACTTTAAACATCACTTCGATTAAGTTTCATTGCTTCGTTTAAACCGCTAATAGTTACCGCCTGAACCTACAAACCAACTAACTCGGCCACTGGCGCTGACACCGGCCCCGGCTTCAGCCCAACAGGAAGTTCAACAAACAGCCGGCGGACCAGTTTGTGGTTCGTCTTTTTAATCCTCGTGTTTGAAGGTCGCCTGTTCTTCTGATGTCTCACAGTTCCTAAGCCTCTGGTGGAACTTCACGTCAAGCTGCTGCGCAAACTGGGAAAGACCGTGACCACGGAGCGCTGGGAGAAGTACCTGGCCAAGGTGTGTGTGTGTGTGTGTGTTTTGATTGATTGTGAGGTGTTAGTTGCTTTCAAAGGTGTCAGACGCTTATGTTCAGTATGTGTGTGTGTGTGTGTGTGTGTGTGTGTGTGTGTGTGCTGCAGGCGTGCCAGGAGCTGAACAGTACCTGGGCCTGGGAGCTGGAGCAGAACGGATACCAGGAGATGTCAATGGAGAGCAAGTCCAGCATCCTCAAAGTACTACTTCCTGTTCAGTATCTACAGTGTATGAAGAGTGTATTCAGGGTGTATGAGTGTATTCAGGTGTATAAAGAGTGTATTCAGGGTTTATATGGGGTGTATCAGGAGACTATTTAGAGTATATTCAGGTGTGTATCAAGTGTATTGAGGGTATGTAAATTTTGCAGTTATATGTATGTAAAAGACATGTGTTTAAGGTGTAAGAGGAGTGTATCCAGAGTGAATATGGGGTGTATTTAGGATTTATACTGGGTGTATTCGGGGTATAGAAGGAGTTTATATAGTGTTTAAGGAGTATTCAGGGTGTATTTGGGATGTATAAGGAGTGTATTCTTGTGTACATAGAGAGTGTTTCAGGGTGTATCAGGAGTATTCTGTTGATACAGGGTGCATGCGGAGTGTATTCAGCGTATATCGGAAATGTAATCAAGGTGTAGAAGAAGTGTATTCATGTGTGTTTGGGATGTATTCAGGGTGTATGAGGAATGTATTCAGGTATATTCAGGAGTGTATAAAGGGTGTCTTAAGGAGTGTATTCAGGTGTTTGAGGAATGTATAAAGGGTGTTTGAGGAGTGTATTCAGGTATATGGGGAGTGTATAAAGGGTGTATGAGAGGTGTAATCAGGGTGTATAAGGAGTGTATAAAGGGTGTCTCAGGAGTGTATAAAGGATGTATGAGGAGTGTATTCAGGTGTATAAGGAGTGTATGAGGAGTCTATTCAGGTGTATAAAGGGTTGACAAGGGGTGTATTAATGTGTATAAAAAGTGTATAAAGGCTGTATGAGGAGTATTCAGGTGTATAAGGAGTGTATAAAAGGTGTATGAGGAGTGTATTCAGGTGTATAAGGAGTGTACAGAGGGTGTTTGTGGAGTGTGTTGAGGTGTATAAGGAGTGTATAAAGAGTTATGAGGAGTGTATTCAGGTGTATAATGAGTGTATAAAGGGTGTTTGAGGAGTGTGTTCAGAGAGCACACATATTTCAGGTGCTTGAAGTGACCTGGGTCGGGGATTGGTCGGCTGGTCCCTCCTGATCCTGATCCAGATCCGGGTCTCGACCCTCCCTCTCCCTGTCCTCTCTAGTACCTCTGTGAGTGTCAGTTTGACGACAACCTGAAGTTCAAGATGGTGATCAACGACGAGGACCCGGAGAAGATGCGGCTGCAGCCCATCGGCCGGGACCGGCAGGGTCTGATGTACTGGCTGCAGCTGGACCAGGACCAGAACATCCGCCTGTACACCGAGGAGCAGGACGACCTGGACGGCTCCACCTGGAGGTGCATCGTCAGGTAAGACGTCCGCGCAGTCGTGGAGGTAGCAGCAGTGGGTATTGGAGTTGTGTTCTAGCAGTAAAGTACTTGGACTAGCATGATCTTACCTCATTTGGAGTGTCAGCTGTGCTAGAAACAGTCATTGGGTGAAGTACTAGGAGTAGAAGGAGCATTGCTGGCAGGAAGAGGTATAATACTAAGAGCAGTGATAGGATAGTACTTGTAGCACTAGATGTAGTAGTTGGAGGTGAAGGAGTAATTGTAGTCGTAGCAATAGTTCAAGGAGTATTAGGCAGTAGTAGTAGCATTAGCTTTAGCAGTAGTATCAGTATTTGTTGCAGCTCAATAATAAGTAGTAGATTAGTAGAAGTAGCAATTGTTGTATTTTTAAATGGAGTAGCAGTAGTAGTAGTAGTAGTAGTACTGGTTTAAGTTGTAATTACAGAAAGAGTAGTAGTTGCAGTAGTAGCATTTGTAATAGGACACAGAGGATCGGTTTCGGTGGCAGAAGTAATAGGAGCAGTAGCCATTGTAGTAGCAGAAGGAGTAGAAGGTGGAAGAGTTTAAGGCAGTTCTGTGGTGGTATCACTTTGACTAAAGCAGCTGCAGTAGTACGTGGAGGTTTAGAAGTAGTGCCACTAGTACTACTAGTAGTAGCAGTATAGAATAGAAATCGCGTTATTGGTCACATTCAGTTAAACATAGAGCACATCAGTGGCATAAGACCACTGCAGTGAACCACCGTGGCTCCAGCCTCCGGGCAGGATGTACGGCAGCATTAGGAGCTAGGAGTAGAACTAGCAGTAGCAGTAGCAGTAGTAGTAGAAGTAGTAGGAAGGGCATTAGTCGTAGGAGTTGCAGTAGAATCAGTAGTAGCGGTGTTAGTAGCAGTTGCAATCATCGTATTAGTTGGGAGTAGTGGAGTCGTAATAGCTCAGTGTTAGTAGTAGTAGTATTAGTAACAGTAGTATGTCTGTGGAGGTTGTATTTGTATCAGTAGAAGTATGCCACTGGTAGTATTAGTATTATTATTTGTGGTAGTAGTATTATGTCAGTGGTGGTTGTTGTTGTCGTAGTGTGTCAGTGGTAGTGGTCGTAGTAGTGGTGGTAGTATGTAAGTGGTAATAGTAGTAGGAGTAGTGTGTCAGTAGTAGTGATAGTAGTATGTAAGTGGAAGTAGTATTAGTAGTACTGGTAGTATGTAAGTGGTGGTAATATTAGTAGTACTGGTCGTATGTAAGTGGTAGTGGTATGTCAGCAATAGTATTATTATTATTATTCGTAGTAGTAGTAACATGTCAGTGGTCGTAGTAGTAGTTGTAGTAGTATGTAAGTGGTATTATTATTATTATTAGTAGTAGTAGTAGTAGTAGTAGTTTGTCAGTGGTAGTAGTATTCGAGGTCGTGGTATGTCAGCAACAGTACTATATTTATTATTCGTAGTAGTAGTAGCATGTCAACGGTAGCAGTAGTAGTTGTAGTCGTTTGTAAGTGATATTTTCATTATTAATATTATTATTAGTAGTAGTAGTTTGTCAGTGGTAGTAGTAGTCGAGGTAGTAGTATGTCAGTATTCCTTTTATTATTATTATTAGCAGTAGTGGTGTGTCATTGGTATTTGTAGTAGTAGTTGTCATAGTATGTAAGTGGTATCATTATTATTATTAGTAGTAGTAGTAGTAGTTTGTCAGTGGTAGTGGTAGTCGAGGTAGTGATATGTCAGTGTTATTATTATTATTCTTATTATCATTATCATCATTATTATTATTATTATTATTATTAGCAGTAGTAGTGTGTCAGTGGTAGTAGTATTAGTAGTCGTATGTCAGTGATAATATTCGTGTGTCAATGGTCGTAGTATGTCAGCAGAGGAAGTATTATTGTTAGTCTGAGTAGTTGTATGTCAGTGATAGTAGTAGTAGTAGTGTGTCAGTGTTTATAGTATTAGTAGTACTGGTATGTAAGCAGTAGCAGTATTATTTTTAATAATAGTAGTTGTAGCATGTCTGTGGTAGTAGTATTGTTATTCCTAGTAGTAGTAGTATTTCAGTGGTATCAGACTGGTAGTAGTAGTACTGGTAGTACTTGTTGCCAGTGAGTGTCAACCCCCCATCCGTGGTCCCCGCTGATCTCCAGGACCCGTAACGACCTGGCCGAGGCCCTGGAGCTGCTGAAGGCCCAGCTGGATCCGAGCCGGGACCAGAACCAGAACCAGGAGCAGACCGGGTCCAGGAGCACCAGCCCCACGGAGAGAGACAAAGGTGTGTGTGTGTGTGTGTGTGTGTGTGTGTGTGTGTGTGTGTGTGTGTGTGTGTGTGTGCTGTGTGTGTGTGTGTGTGTGTGTGTGTGTGTGTGTGTGTGTGTGTGTGTGTGTGACGGACCTGCTGTGTTTGACAGAGGAGGATCCCGCCGGCAGCGCCGAGCTGGCCCCCTCTCGGACCCAGACCCAGACCCAGAACCAGAACCAGAACCAGAACCGGGGTGGGACCCAGGAGGTGAAGGAGGAGGCGCCCCCGGAAGCAGGTACTTCACCCGGGGAGGTCCAGGCGGTCTGTCAGAAGGTCCAGGTGAGGTTCCTGTATGAGGTTCCTCTGACAGAAGGTCCCGGTTGTTCTGCAGTGCCGAAGGAGGAGGCCCCGTCCGCTCCTCTGCACCTCCACCCCAAGGAGGAGAAGCCGGACGTGAGACCGCCGCCGTTCGACAACCGGGTCAGCACCATCACCGCCGTCGTCAAGCCCGAGCCCCGGGAGGCGGAGCTCCACAGGAACACCGTGTCCGTCGTCATGGCGGCGGGCAGCGCGCCCAAACAGGAGGCGAAGCGGGAGGAGGAGGCAGAGCGTGCCGTCGTCAGGAGTAACCAACAGGCCAAAATACCACTGAAGAAGAGGGAGCTGAAGCTGGCAGAGAGTTACCATGGCAACCACCTCCTCAACAACAACAACAACAGCGGCGGCGGCGGCGGCAGCAGCATCATCGTGTGCAACCCGTCCGTCATCCAGAGCAAAGACGGAGGCCCGGCCCCTCGACCCGAGCTGACCAACGGGAGGCCGCCGCTGCTCCTCCCCCACCCAGACGGACAGAACGGGGTCATCGGGGTCATAGGTCACGTCGGGGTCATACGCAGCCCCGCCGAGCGACCCCGGGCCGAGGAGCCCGACGGGGCGGCACCGGACAGGGAGGGGGGGCGGCAGTCGGTGCTGGTCCGGAAGGGCCAGGAGGAGGAGCCAAAGGGGGAGGAGCCAAGGAAGGATGAACCCAAGGGAGAGGAGCCAAGGAGGCCGGGGCAGCCAGACAAAGAGCCCGAGAGCAGGCAGGAGGACCTGGGGTCAAGGCTGGAGGAGGTCCGGGCTGCAAAGGAGGAGGAAGTCCAGGGTGCAAAGGTGGAGGTGGACCTGGGGTCAAGGGGGGAGGAGGTCCAAGGGGCGAAGCCGACCACCGAGGCCAAAACAGGGAGTGGAGAAAACCCTCCTGGAGAGCCGGGGCCTGGGGAGAAGATCCCCCCGGAGGAGGTGAATGGTGGGGAGGCCGCCCAGGCACGGGAGAAGCCTCCCGGGCCCCTGGAGGAGGCCTCCTCCGAGATCCAGAAGGAGGGAATCCGGCTGAAGATCAAGATCCCTCCTCACCGCCGGAGCAAGATGCGTGGAAAGGTGGAGGAGAAGGAGGAGGAGAAGGCGGAGGAGAAGGAGGAGGAGAAGGAGGAGGAGGGGAGGTCCCTAAGGAGGTCGGCCAGGATCTGCAGGTGAGTGTCCTGCCGGCAGGGAGGCTTCTACCGAGCTCCTCGGCTGGCCCGACCTCCTGACAAGGGTGTGCTCCTCCGCCCCGCAGGCCGAGCTCCAAGATGGCCGAGAGCCAGAAGAAGAAGCCGCAAAAGAAGAAGGGGCTCCCCGGCCGAGCCAGGGAGGAGGAGGAGGAGGAAGAGGAAGAGGAAGGCGAGGAAGAGGAGGAGGAGGAGGAGATGGAGGAGGAGAGCCTGACGCCCAAGAAGGAGAAGAAGGCGGAGGCGGCGGCGCAGATGCTCCGGAAGCGAAGGGTAACAGCATAGGAGATGGTCTCCTCCTTGACCTGCTCGTCCTCCACACCTCCTTCACGCCTCCTCTTCTGTTGCAGGGCAAGCGGAGGCACCGGCGCCCACGCTGGACCTCCACCCGTACCAAGACCCGCAGGACCCACGAGGCCGGGGAGGCCGAGGACCGGGGGGGGGGCCAGGGGGGCGGTGGGGGCAGCGACTCCGAGGAGGAGGAGGACGAAGAGGAGGAGGAACTTCCCAGCGAGGACGCCTGCACCCACTGCGGCCTCCCCAACCACCCCGAGCTGGTAGGAACCACATCCTGGTCCTGGTACCGGTGCGGGCGCGTATTGAGGGTGTATCCAGGCGCAGTGAGGCTGTGTCAGGAGTGTATATGTGGCTGTTTATGAGTGTGTAAGGAGTGTAATCAGATGTATACGGAGTGTACTGAGGGCATATTGGACATATAAGGAGCGTGTGTGGGCTGCTTTCAGGGGTAGATGGGATAAATAAGGAGTGTATTCAGGGTGCATAAGGGGTGTATAAAGGTATATGAGGAGTGTATAAAGGTGTGTAAGGAGTGTATTCAGGGAGTATAAAGGGTGTATAAGGGTTGTGTTCAGGTGTATAAGGAGTGTATATAGGGTGTATGGGGAGTGTATAAAGAGTGTATGAGGAGTGTATTCAGGAGTATAAAGGGTTATGAGGAGTGTATAAAGGTGTATGGTGAGTGTATAAAGGGTGTATAAGGAGTATATTCAGGTGTACAAGGAGTGTATAAAGGGTGTGTGAGGAGTGTATTCAGGTGTATAAGGGATGTATAAAGGGTGTACAAGGAGTGTATAAATGGTGTATGAGGTGTGTAAAAGGTGTACAAGGAGTGTATAAAGGGCTATGAGGAGTATATTCAAGTGTATAAAGGGTGTACAAGGAGTGTATAAAGGGTGTATGAGGAGTTTATTCAGATGTATAAGGAATGTATAAAGGGTGTATGAGGAGTGTATTTGGGTGTATAATAGGTGTATTAGGTGGGTAAAGGAGTGTATCAAGGGTGTATGGTGAGTGTATTCAGGTGTATATGAGTATATAAAGGTGTATAAGGAGTGTATAAAGGGTGTATGGGGAGTGTATAAAGGGTGTATAAGGAGTGTATTTGGGTGGATAATGAGTGTATAAAGGTGTATAACATGTGTATACGGAGTGTATAAAGGGTGTATAAGGAGTGTATAAATGTGTGTCGGGAGTGTATTCAGGTGTATAAAGGGTCTAAGAGGAGTGTATCAAGGTGTAAAAGGAGTGTGTGTGTGTTCCAGATCCTGCTCTGCGACTCATGTGACAGCGGCTACCACACGGCGTGCCTGCGCCCGCCGCTCATGCTAATCCCGGACGGCGAGTGGTTCTGCCCGCCCTGCCAACACGTGAGTGTGTGCGTGTGTGTGTGTGTGTGTGTGTGTGTCTGGTCCAGGTTTTGAGTGCCAAACTGTGGTTCCTCTGTAGAAGCTGCTGTGTGAGAAGCTGGAGGAGCAGCTGCAGAACCTGGACAGTGCACTGAAGAAGAAGGAGAGAGCAGAGAGAAGGTGCACACACACACACACACACACACACAAACACACACATGCACACACACCTCCATCGTGCAACTATTTCCTGCTGTGAGGTGTGTGTGTGTGTGTGTGTGTGTGTGTGTGGAACATGTCAGACGTTCTCGTTTCATCTCATCATCTCACCCATTCTGCGGTTCCTTCCCCGGATGAGTCCGATAGAGTGACCTTTGACCTTGGTATCTGCAGAAGGGAGAGGCTGGTGTACGTGGGCATCAGCGTGGAGAACATCATCCCTGTGAGTATGCGCACACACACACACACACACACACACACACACACACACACACACACAAAAAGGGCCTCCTGACCTGAAGGACCTCCTGCTACAGGAGGGAGACGAGGGCGAGGAGGAAGAGGAAGAGGAGAAGTCGACCAAGAAAGACTCCAAGAAGAGCAAGAGTCTTGGCAGGAGGTCGACCAGGACCAGGAAGCACATCAGCTACAGGTGGGTCCTGGAGATCAGGAGGTCCCAGGGATCCTAGTCATCCCAGTGATCTCCAGTAGTCCCAGTCTTCTACTTCTTCTGCTCCTTGTCCTTTGGGCTTTTCCCTTCAGGGGTCGCCAAGGCGAACCAACCCCCTCCATCTAACCCTATTCTGTGTGTCCTCCTCTCTCACACCAGCTACCTTCATGTCCTCTTTCACTTCATCCATGAATCTTCTCTCTGGTCTTCATCCAGACCTCCTGCCTTGCAGCTCCAACCTCAGCATCCCTCGACCAATTTCTTCTCTATCCATGTCCAAACCATCTCAGTCTGGCTTCTCTGACCTTCTCTCCAGAACATCGACCATGTCTTGCCCCTCGGATGGACTCAATTCCTGATCCTCTCCGTCCTGGTCACTCCCAAAGAGAACCTCAACATCTTTGCTACCTCTACTTTTACCTCGCGCTACATCTCCCTGTTTTCCTTCTTCGCTAACCTCTTTCTCCGGATACACTCCCGCACTTCCTCATTCCACCACCGGGTCTCCTTATCTACTTTCCTTCCAGACGACACACCGGATACTCTCCTACCTGTCTCCCTGATCACATTAGCTGTAGTTCTCCAGTCATCTGGAAGCTCTCCCTGACCACCAAGAGCCTTTCTCTTCTCCTCCCTGAAAACCAAACAACACTCCTCCCCTTTCAACTTCCAGCACTTTGTGCTCTTCTCTGCCTTTGTCCTCTTGATCTTCCTCGTCACCAGAGTCATCCTACAAACCACCATCCTATGCTGTCTGGCTACACTCTCACCAACCAGTACTTTGCAGTCACTGATCTTTATCAGATGACCTCGTCTAGACAAGATGTAGTCTACCTGTGTGCTCCTACCTCTGCTCTTGTAAGTTACCCTGTGTTCCTGTCTTCTCTGGAAAAAAGTATTTACTACCACTAGCCATTTCTATCCTTCTTGCAAAGTCTACAACCATCTGTCCCTCTACGTTCCTATCCTGGATACCAAACCTGCCCGTCACTTCTTCATCACCTCTATTGCCTGCACCAACATGTCCATTGAAGTCAGCCCCAATTACCACTCTCTCATTTCTGGGGATATTCTGCATCAATTCATCCAACTCATTCCAGAACTTCTCCTCCTCCTCTAACTCACATCCTACCTGTGGGGCACAGCCACTGACAACATCGAGGGTCACACCTTCAATTTCTATTTTCGGGCTCATACGTCTGTCTGACACGTTCTTTTCGCCTCCAGAACATTCCTAACAAACTCCTCCTTCAAGATAACTCCTACTCCATTTCTCTTCCTGTCAGTATCATGATAG